>PVJX010015281.1:0-42941 GCA_004027295.1 Dolichotis patagonum
AACAGCTGTTTTGAAGAAAACAAAACATTATGACAGCTATTGCTGATTTAATATCATCCTTCTTAGAAGTCCTACCATGCTTCTATTCTTCTACTACCATTGGTTCTATCTATCACATTGTGTCTTATTGGGATTTGAATATGTGTGATAGTATAAACAAAATTTTTTATCAAAAATGAGATATTATAGTACCCATTGACCATTCTCTGTTATTTGGTTCAGAATGCCCTGTAATTCTTTCATTCTTTGAATGGTTTTATACTATTTTGTTATGTTTGATATTATTGTATTTGAAATTATGCTCAACTATAGCAGAGAAAGAGATATTGTGATAGCTATTGTTAATGTCTGGTTGTCTTAATGTAAAGTACTGTGTTGCCTATGTTGTCCTGTTCTGATCTGCTCTGTTCTGCCCTCTTTTGTTTTATTCTCTTTAAAATAAAAAAAAGAACAAAAAAAAAAAAGGAAAATATGCTAGAAGAAGAAAAAACAACCAATAAAAGAAGAAAAAAAGTAGAAATTAGGCTCTTTTTACAAACCCTGAGGAAACATTTATGGTCTATATAGTTTTAATATTAGTGTCTATGTGTATTAGAAAATTCATTGTATTCTATTCTGGTGTTTAAAAAAATGTGGTATGCTAAAACTTCGTTACTGTCTAAGTAAAAAAAAAAAAAAATCAGCCTAAAAGCAGTTTCCGTTTTGGAATAGACCATGATGAAGAAGAATATTCTTTCTACAGTGAGACACAAGTTTTTTGGAGCCTTCTTATGGATTGTTTGTAACTAAACCTAATCAGAAACATCTGATCAAGCAGAAAACCACTCCACTGGTGCAGCCAAAACAATGTATTTTGGAGACGAGCTAGAGAGACAAAAAGTCTTGTTCTGAGCTGCAAAAAATAAATTTTGATGGGGGTCAAAATTTTGTCTTTGAGATTAAGAATCTTCACCTAGTTTACTCAGAACTAAGAAAATTGACTAGGGACCTGAATTCAGTGGTAGAGTGCTTGTTTAGCATGCTTGAGGCTCTGGGTTCAATTTCTAGGACTGAAGAAAACAGATCTAGCAATTAAATTAAAATTGTCTATAGGACAATTGTATTTTGGGAGGTCAGCTCTATACTTCTTAAGGAGTAGAAGTTTGGAAAAGTATACAAAACTCTTTTTTTTTGAGACAGGGTCTCGCTATGCAATTCAGACTGGTCTTGAACTCATTATTTATAGCCCTGACTGGCCTCAAACTTGCAGTGAACCTGTTGTCTCAGCCTCCCAAGTGCTTTAATTACAAGTAGGTACCTCTCTGCTCAACTCTTACAAAATCTTTTTTCTTTTTTTTTTTCTTTTTTTTTTTTTTTGGTACCAGGAGTTGAACCCAGGGCCTTGCACTTGCCAGGCAAATGCTGTACTGCTGAGCTACCTCCCTGCCCATAAAACCTTTTATTCAGCTTGAGTTTTAATATTTTTTCCTGATATTTATTTCCAGATTATGTCCATCACTCAGTATGCTTATGACACTATTTGTTACACTTTTGGATAGTATCTGTAGACTTCTTGTGTCCACTGTATCCATCTTTTCTTTTCACTGTGATTACTTTGCAAGTTTTAGTACATGATCAGTGCTTCAAATACTATAATTGTGTCACCATTTTGATTTTACCACTATTGCTTCCCCTCTTAATAGCTACCCATTTTCCCTGAATTAACAATTGTCCTGTTTTATTTACTCTTACATTTTCTAGGTGTTGATCCTTAGTTATTTCCAAGTGCTCTTCCACAGGTATTACACATGAAACCATGCTGCTATTTGAGTCATAACTTGAGATATGCTTCAATGAAAAATTTCATATTCTATAAAGCTGTGAACTAAAGGCCACAAGAGGAAGTATTTTATAAAATTAGAAAGAATTCCTTGAACATATCTTTTTCTAAATTTAAAAAAGTTGGATCAGGGATATAGCCAGCAGCACAGTGCCTGCCTGGCAAGTGCAAGATCCTGAGTTCAATTCTCAGTACCAAAAAAAAATTAGAAAAACTAATTTTAAATAAAAATTTAAAATTTATTTGAAGTCAAATCCCATTTTAAAATGCTACTTAAGAAAAATGGAAAAAGACGTATTTTTATACAATGGAATATTACTCAGCTATAAAAATGGATGGTCTTGAGGCTTTAATAGGTAAATGGAGGCAACTTGAAACTATCCTCATAAGTGAAATAAATCAGACTCCCATTTGTAAATATTGTATTGTCCCTCTAGCATAAAAAATAGTAATAAAAAACTGAAAGAGTAATAAGATACAAAACATACAATGGATATTGAGATAATGAAAGGGAAAGAAAGTGCTGTAAAGCATATAACTGTATGTATGTTTAAGTGTGCAAGATAGATAACCATACTAAGTTTTTGTTAGTTCATCAAACAGAATGGTTTGTACTGTCATTGTCTGTCCATTTTTTATGCTTTGATTTTGTAACTTGAACAACTGCTTCTAAGATAACAGTATGTAATTTATCAACTAGTGATTTCTTACCGTTATTTTTTTGACTAGTCATTTCTTACTGTTATTTTTTGAAATTCTGTATTATTTCTACCCTTTTGTCTGTTTTGATTTTTTTCTATAAATAATAAAAAAGAATGATAATGGAGAGTAGAAAAATTAGCCTGAAAATGAAAGCATGCCAGAAAGATCTGCTCACAAAACAAACCAAAATTATCACTTATTATTGAGATGAGATAAAGTATATTAAGAAAATAATACTATATATAAGAGAGAACCACATAAATAAAATTATAAATAACCCAGAAATGATAAGAGATAAAGAAAAATAGTATTAGAAATGATGTCTAGACTGAATGGATAACAAGAATCAGTAATCACAACAGATAAGGATACCCTTTAATTTAGAAAAAATAAAAGGTTAAAAGGAGTGTAATTTGTAAAATGTAAAATAAAAACTCCAAGAGAAATATCAAGTAATAAAGACAAAGAACAATTAACATATAGATACAAAGAGTCTGAAAACCAAAGCGAAGAGCAAATATTAAAGCTGGTTAGCAAATTTTTCTTGGTTAAATTGCTTTTCAAGAGGGCTACTCTAATTTTTTTAGCTATCTTTTGAACCCTCAATTTCTGCAAATTTCTGTTAAAGATTTTACACATATATACAAAATTACAAGTTTTGGAAGTTTCATCTTTGCAATCTGTTTTATCTCATTGTCATTTTCCCAACCATTGAAAAATGTGTTGTAATTTACATAGAAATATTTTTGAAGTGCTTCAAAAATAGTGAATATTGTCTAGGATATTTACAGAAGGTCTAACAATGTATGTATGCATTGATGGTATATACTACAGTACAAGTTTCATTGTGGGATACAGCTTTCTAGGAAAAATACCTAGTTAACCAAAGGTATAAATAATATGCAGATATTCAAGGTTATAGATACTTAGTAATCACACACAAAGCTGAAGCAGAATAAAGACAAGAATATTTACAAAAGTAAAATAAAAATAGTCAAGCGTCGATGCACACAATAAGTATTTTGCTGTTCTGCTAAACTAGAGGAAGAGAGAAACTTCCTGTATGATGACTATTCCGAAAAGGAGTTTATTGGTTTACACCTTCAAAATCCATCCCTCAAAAGTCAAAACTCGTCTCAAAAATCAGACTAGATCATTATCTGTGCTTATGAATGATATTTCTAGGTACATGTCTGCATGTCTATTGACAAGTTCTCATCAATGGTATTTAAGCAAATAGGGCTGTCAACATACACACTTTCATATTCTTCTGTTGCTCGTTCAGCTGCATCAACTAGGCTCGCCCTGGCTTCGATTCTAAAGAGAAGGAAGGGAAGGATCGCCGGGGGCAGAAATCTCTTCTGGAGGAACACTGTTCAGGTCACACTGATCCAATCCAGTGGAATTGTTGGCACTATAGACTGCTGTAGTAACTTTCCCCCCTCTATCCAGTAGCTGTGACCCTCAAATATTTAAGTACAAGAGGAAGAACTAGGAATTCAATAAAGGAAGGAAATTTTTCTGAAACTTAAGAAAAATAAGACTGACTCTCTGTATTGAAGGAACACTCCATGTACCTGAGAATATCAATCAAAATCACAAAACCAAAATATACTGGATGTTAAGATGAAGAAAGAAAGAAATCCTTTGAATATCTAAGCAAAAAAAAAAAGAAAGTGTTCATAATGAGAAGATTTTTCAAACATAATTTTTATGGTAGAATAAAACAGATTAACATGTGTGAAATAGTCATAGAAAAAATGTGCACTAAGGATTTTATACCCAGCAAAACTGTTTCAAGTGCGAATAGCAGAATTGCAATGAGTATGGAAGAATTTAAGTAATATTTTTACCATGAGTCCTTCCTGGTGAATCTACTAGAGAAAAAGATTAAAACAACAAAAATGACTATTTTGACCAGAAATGTTAGAAAACACTGACATAGCATCTAGGAGCATACAAAAACCATACAAAAAGGAGAGAGCACAGCATATAATGCCTTTGTGCTCTGCCAATATAGACATAATACAAATGCTTTCAAATGGGAGGAGGGTAAAAGGAGAGAGAACACACAATTTAAATAAACTGATTTTAGCAATCACATTGGTTGCATGAATATTTATACTGTTATCCTATTGTGTAAATAATGTAGCATAAAGCATGTAAGTTAATATGGAATAGTCTACATTATCTTCTACATCAGGATTCTTGTGGAAGGAAAGATGCAAATATAAGAGGAGAGGATAAATAAAACCCCTATTTCCTGAACTTGCATTAGAAATATCAGTAAGTGCTCACTGTAGTCAGAGTTTTCAAGTGAATAGATTTAATAGAGAACACATAAATTATAAGATTATTTTATAATATTTACCCAAAAAGTCAAACGCAGATGTGTGCAAGAGAACTGTCCATGTACTAGAGACCCAAAGGATTCAGCTGAGGGCCTGGATCCCACAGCAATGTCCTGCACGAGTCCAGCTGAAGACCTAGAGTCCACCTAGAGACCTACAGCCCATGACAGTGTCTCATGCAAGTCTATATCAAGGACCTGCACTGGGAAGACCCAAAGGTCAGTGGAGGGAGCTAGAAAGTCTGCACCAGCAGGGTGAAGATCTGTGCCACAGGATAAGAGATCTGCACTGGAGCCAGGAAGTGATGCTGAAGGTAAGGGTCAGAGCTTACCCAAAGTGAACTGGAGCCTCCTCAGAGACAGCGAAGACCCGAGCTGCTCCCACAGTGAGAACATCTGAGTTCATATCAGTCTTACACACTTCTCCAGGAGAATCAATACCACAGCACCTTCCTCTCCAGTTTTCCTTTTATGCTGTTCACATCAATCCTCAGGTGAGCCTTCCACACCCAGCACCAGGCTGATTCAGTTCAACTGGATGTTACAAGTTGACCATTAATCCACCACGGTGCTCATAGAAATCTGTCTATATATATATATATATATATATATATATATATATATACACACGCACACATATATATTAACTCTGTTCACTAAAGACTTACAAACAATTGCATACACATTAGCATGCCTGGTGTTCAGCTTCTGGTTTTTAAATATCACTTTCCACCAAATGAAACCAGGAGCTCTTAAAGACAAACCTGGTTTTAAGTCATCAGCCATTTCAAATATGTCTAAAACAAAAGCAAGGAAATTAAAACCTAAAAAATTACACTAAAGTAGTGGTGGTAGTCTCTGGTATGGTAGGATTATAGGCAATTTAGTTGATTTTAATTTTCTTCTTTATATTTTATTTTACTCATTGCCTTCAATAAACCTGAAACTGAAAAAAAAAAGACTTTTAAAACAAAAGGAACAAAATTATATTATGAAAACATACGTATAAAATGAATATATTTATGCATATCTTTTGAAAGAGATCATCAGGCTGCCAAAACAGCAATCCAAAATCCTTTTTAAAGGAGCCCGTCTCTACAGTAACTATATACACTGAAAGATTCTTCTAGTCTATAGGCAGAAATGGCCTTGGGACTAAGTTAGGAAATTACAGCTCAGCACCTGCCATGTGAGGCTTTACCCCTCCCTGAGCCTGTGGCAGCCCTGAGTGAGTAACGTTCTGTCAGCTCTGATACGGAGCAAGAGCACTTAGAAGGGGCAAGACATGGCCTTTCACTTCAAACTCTTACCACTTGGCCCTAGGGAACTGGGAGCTGTAGATAATTCCTTTCCAGAAGACATACTATTCCAAATGAGTATGAAATGAAAAAACATACCTCCCACCTAAAGTGTCCCAGCATAATCCTATTTCTCTATCTGAACAGGAAATGGACAATATACACACAACATCTTCAGTAATATATTTCTACCAGAAGTACTCTCAATATATGGCTTCCATGACCATAGCAGATTTCAGGTTGGCTTCCAAAAATGGAAGCCATTGAAACCTTTACTTTGGACCTAGATTTTCTTCCCAAGTCAATTACCACAATTTCTCTCCTGCAAAATGAAGGCAGTCTCATTTTTATTTATTCTTCAAGAGTACAATGAAGATTAAAGAGAAGATGTTTATAAATACCCTAAATGTCCCTGAGAAAAATATCTGTATAAGTGTGAGTTTTGGTGCATGCAGTGCTATTTTGACATGCGCAAAAATAATGGTAAGGAGTTCTGAAGGAGAATCGGAGTCTTAAAAATACCACACAGAATCGCTTCTCAGTTGCTGAGAGTGTTATGTAGGTCTCTGAATGCAACTGACCGAGAGCCAGGTAATTATAAAATGTGGGACAGGGACTAATTAGCAGCCTTTTGAGAAAACTCCACTTGTATGTGTGAGTGGGGTTGTCTGTCACTGGAAGTTCAACAAAGGCCACAGTGAGTAAAAATCAGAAGTTCCCGGAGAAACTGTCATGACTGAGGGTCTGTGGAGTGTTCTTAAGCCTCAGCGTGTCTGACGTAACCTGAGGATGTAGCTAAAAGGCCTATCTCTAGGCCTCACCTCTAGACATTCTCACCACTTAACTGGAATTCTGCCTAGGAGCCTGCATTTTAATAAGCTGATTCCTATTTGCGCCAAGCTTTGAAAATCAGTAATGTAAACTTTACAGTTTGAAAGCTTGTAGGGAACTAACACATCTCTCTGAAAGCAGAGAAGAGCTGAGGCTGTCTAACTTCTAACCTAGTTCTAAATTTTGTTTCAGAATGGAGAGGGAAGAGAACTATAATAATAGACGGCAAGCAAAGCAACATTTCCTGGGACAGGCTCCACACTATTATCAAGTACAGTCACATTATGTACCCAAAATAACAAACAGAAAGTATCTGAGGTTGTATAATAGCAGGAGTAAATAAATCTTCCAGATTCATGCTGTCTAATATGGTATCCACTAGCCACATGTGGCTGCTGGGCAATTAAAATATGACTAATTTTGGAATCAAGATTCAGTGGAAGTGTAAATGCATGTCAGATCTCAAGGACTGAGTGCAATGTATATAACATTTCATTCATTTAAAAATTGACCACATTTTGAAATGGTAATTTTAGGGTATATTGTGCTAAATAAGATACATTAAAATTAATTTTACCCATTTCTTTTTCTAAATGTGTGTACTGAAAAATTTTAAATCACTTATGTGACACACATTATATTTCTATTGGACAGTACTGTTCTAGATCAATACGCTGTCTGGGTCTTAATTTATAGAATCCCTTAACCTTGAGGTATGCTCTGTCTAGCAGGGTGCCAAGAGCTTCTACTTCATTGTTAGGAGGGCAAGGTGACAATTGCAATGGTTTCTCAAGAAAGTCAAAGGATAGAAACATCTGGCCCTGTCCGTTCATTAGTGCAGAGAGCCTTCCAAATGTAAAGTCACAAGGTAGAATTTAATAACTAGAAAAAAATGAAAAGCCAGTGTATCCAAAGCTTGCAAACCCATGTGTGCTGCAAGCAGCATACATCTCCTAGTGTCCTGGTTTTCCCTTTTCCCGGTGGAGAAGGGCAGAATGGGGGATAATACAGACACAGAATGAAGGAACTGGTACCTCGTACCCCAGACATGGTAAGAGCAGACTTGTGCCATGACATTTACACCTGGAGAGGACCTTGTCCCTGATACAATGCCATATAATACTGTCCACAGTGACTTCAAAACACATATTTAAAAAGTATTTCTTTAATTTAAAAAAAGTCATGACATTGTTACTCAGGTTCTTTTGTCACTGGCCCAGATGCTAAGAAAGACATAATTAAAACATTAGCAAAGTTTTTTTTTAAATGACAGAATAAGCATAAATAACTTTGTAGGTTATTTGGAGCATAACAAATTTTATACCTAGAGAAAAGTGTAAGAAAAGAAGATTCTCACCGTGCTAACTAACTAGAACTAAAAACAAATATTTAGATGTGTTCTGATTTTTGAGCTGCCTTGGACACTTCCGTCTTTCTGGGTGTGTTCATTTGAGGCCCTTTAACTTGTGTCTCCAGTCCTAGAGGTTCTAGAGACACCACAAGGATATTGACAAGCTCTCTGTACTGAGGATGCTGGGGGGACCTGGGGGGAACTTAACTCGAGTCAGCATCTATGGCAACTTTGCTGACACAATTTGTAGCAGATTTATTCTTGGGTAAGATGTGCAGTTTATGGTGAAATTTAAAAAATGTTTCAAAATGCAAAGTTCATAACATCTTTCCCTGCCCTTGCTTCAGGTGTATCCTCATTCACTTAATAGAAGAAACTCGAACAGACTAAAATTAGATTAAATCATAATGGGAAATTGTACTTTCCCTTCCCCAAATCAGCTACCTAACCAGTAGAGCAACCAGGAGGACTGGTGGCATCTTAGACCAGTGTGTTGAATTAAATTAAAGTGGCAATCTAGGTTAAGCAGAAGTTTATAAGAAAAATCACAGACGTGCTCCCTAGTTACATACTCTGTGTGACAATGTATTATTCCTCAGCCATACAGGTCAAAGGTCAAAAAATATCCCAACTCCACCATTTTTGTTTTACTTATTGTAGATTTTGTGATAGGAAATGGGAATTTGGTTGATAATTACCAGGCACACAGATAAGGTTTCCTCATTAAAGTCTCATAAAACCATGAAAATAAATCATTTCAAGTGGGGAGAGAAAGAAAATCTTCTGTTTAGACTTTTCTGTGACCACTTTGGCCAATTATTTTCTCTCTTCCAGTCAGCGATTTTATTTTCAGCTAGCATTGGGTCTGATAATCAGAGGAAAGAATTTGGAGACCTCACAGAACTTTTTTGATTTCAAGTTAATGGCTTGGTATGTCAAGGACATGCTGAGCCTGGCAGAATAAATTATGAAACTGCAGCTGAGGAAACACAGTAGAGGAAACCCGGGTAATACATGTCTGTAGATATGATATAAACGTAAATAAATACTACAATTTTGAGAAAATCAAAATGGTCTGTTTGGCCTGTCCTGGAGATCAAAGCTCTTTAGAGCCAAGTAAGACTCAACTAGAAATGGAAACAGACCCTGTTTTGCCCTCCAGAGAAGTTCCTTCTTTTTCTGAACATCAATGTCAGGCACTAGGAACTCTCAAACAATTCAGTTTCTCCCAGAAACTCCTCTGCAGACATTTCTAAACTCAGACACAGCTCAAGACTTTTTCAGGTTTTCTGTTATAATTTCACTGTCTCAAACCCTAGTTTTTCCAGAATTCTGAGAAATGTGTGACCGCATCAACTCACACTAGCAATGGCCTTTCCCCAGGCCTCAGCCAGTGGAGCTGGTTCATACTTGGAGCCGACTTCCTCACCAGATTGCCCTGCTAGAGGAGGGAGTTAATGCACTGTAAAGCCATCTAATCATTACAGACTACAGTGGACCCAGATTATTTGGAGATACCCAAGGCAGATTACTGCAACGAAAGTTGACAAGTTGTCCTAGTTTATATAGAACTGAGGGCTTTCCAGGAGATGAGACTTTCAATGTTAAAACTGGGTCAAGATGGACACGTTAGCTATCTAACCAGTAGGCCAGAGACAGCAAGTGAAATTCAATCCAGTGCTCATTTGACTCTTTCCTAAAAGGATGCTTTTTCTTTTTCTGTTTGTTTGTTTGTTTTTTGGTACCACGAATCGAACTCAGGACTTTGCATTTGCCAGGCAGGCGCTGTGCTGCTGGGCTATATATGCAGATCTACAGGATATAGACCAAAACGTCCTGTACCTAGATATGGTGCTGAGACAATTATAGTAGTGCTCACCACCAACACATTCTCTTTCTTCTATAGAAAACATCCATTTTCTTTTCCACCTAAGCGTGTTCACTAGTCAATGCCTTTTTATTTTTTGCTTCCTGTCACTGATTACTTGCACTCTCAAAGAAGCCGTAAAACAGCCTTCCCACTACCCAAACTACCCAGCCCAAGAGTAGCCACAAGACCCACCATAACCCACTCTGTCTAAGGCTTCTCAATCTTGTGCTTCCTGGCCAAGCTGAAAGTGGGTAGGTAGAGAGAAAAAGTTGACATTCTAGAATCTAAAATTAGGTTCATGCTTCCTTTTTGCCACCTGGCAAGGCTTACAATTGCTCTCTTCTGAGCTTTCGAAGCTCTCAGCCTCGACGGCTATTTTCTGTGTAATTGTAAAAAGTCTCCTGCTGCCTAGCCAAATTTCTTCACTTTCATCTGTGTCTTACTTGATAAGAGGGTGTGCCTAAATTGGGCATGGTGACACATGCCCACACTTCAACACTCTGGGAGGCTGAGGCATGTGGATCACAAGTTTAAGACCTGCCTGGGCAATGTTCAGAGACCTTGTCTCAAAATTAAAATTAAAAAGAAAACAAAAATGTTTAAGAATGTAATCCATGCCAAGGTCCTGAGTTTATTCTCCAGTATCAGCAGTAAGTGTGTGTGTGTGTGTGTGTGTGTGTGTGTTTCATGAGAGAACTGTGGAAATATTACCAAGCATATAGAAGAGGTTTTTGGGCATCATCTCTTTACTATCTGAATTTGTGTCTTGTAACCCCCTATCTCCAATTGAAAATATCCAGGCAAAAAATTATTCGAAATCCACATGTCAAGAGCTCAGGGTTAGTACCTTATTTACCTGAATTTTCATGGGAGCTTAAGGAGGCCATTTTCACAGGTTTTATAGTTGTACTTTCAGGACCTTCCATGTATTTGTTCTCCATGTGTTTGTTAAAGGTTTTACCTGACTTTGTGGAGGAACAACCAATGCTCATCACCAGGAGCTTCATTAGGTAGATGAAATGCCCTTGCAGAATGCCAAGCCTGTTGCAAGAAATGTGTGTTACATCAATATACGAAAGTGAAGATGTACTTCTGGTACTTGTTCTTGCATCCATGCTGTTGTTCATACTAGCTGAGACTTCATGACTGACCAAACCGGGAAGAGTTTTAAACAAGAATTCAAGCAGAGATGTCTTTGATGTTCCAGTGGAAATTCCAGGTCTGCAGTAAACTGTAGATCTTGAATGTACCATTGGGTCTGCAGAAGATTTTGAGAGCACTCAGCCTCTGGATACTTTAGCCTATATTTAGACTGCTGCCTCTGCTGACCAGGCAAGGCCATGCAAAACTTTAAGGCTGGCTGCATCTACACAAAGCATCCACCTGGTTATACACACAGTTCAACAAAATCATAGGCACAAGGGTTTTTAAAATTTGAAGAGGGGAAAAAGAATAGCTTTACAATGGAGAAAACTGACAAACACAAGAGTAAATTTGCCATGGAGAAACCTGACAATGCTATTTTAGCCGAGTGATCAAGGTCAATGTGAACAGTTGTAAACCATGTTGGTTCTGTACTCTCAAAATAATAGGATGAAAATTCCACTTTATATATGTGATTTTTCTTTCAACAACCTATAATTCCAGGCTAGTTGTGATAAAAAAACATCAAACAAATCCCACTAATGGAGTATCCTCCAGTACACCTGACCAGCATTTCTAGTAACTGTCAAGGTCACCAAGAACAAGGAAAGTCTGAGAAGCTGTCACAGACAAAAGAAGCCTAAGAAGAAATGACAAGAACATGTGATATGCTATCCTGAATAGGGTCCTTGAACAGAATGAAGACATTAAGTAAACTAAGAGAATCTGAGTAACCTATGGACTTTAATTAATAATGATGATTCAGTATTGATTTGTGAATTATGACAAATGTACTATGTCAATGTAAAGTATTAATAACAAGGGGCATTTTGTGAAGGGCTTTGGGTACTGTGTATGAACTCTCTGCACTATTTACTTGGTTTCCCTAAAGCTATTCTATAAATAAAGTCAGATAACAATGACAGGAACAACAGGAACAATGACAGTAATAAAGCACACACAAGGCAATGATACTAGTTTGTCAAAATGGAGAGAAATGTCAAGAATAAAGTACTACCACACTCTTGAATTTGTAAGCTGAGAAAAGAGTAGATAGTTAATAATCTTCCTAAGTTTACTGTTTTCCACTTTACTTTTTAATGTATAAAAGAGTGCTTCCAAATAATCAGCAAGTAAGCCAAATCCCAAAGTCATACATTAGGTAATTCCATTTCCATGAAAAGACCAAAACAGGTAAATATGCAGAGATAGAAAGAAGGAAGTGTTTTCCAGAGGCTGGGAAGACTGGCAGGGGGAATGAAGAGAGGCTACTTAATGGGTATGGGTCTCCTTTTGGGGTGATGAAAATATTTTTACTAGCTAGAGATAATAGCTTCATAACAGTATGACTATATTGAGTGCCCCCAAATTGTGTACATTAGAATGATTAATTTTGTACTATGTAAATTTCACCTCAGGAAAAAATTTACAATAAAATAGTGTAATAATTTTTAAATAAAGTAGTTCAACAATTATAATCAAAATAATAATGTACATAAGAAAATTTGTACGAAATTTCTATTTTTCTTTGTCATAATTCCAGATATTGGTTTAGCATGATTATAAAGCTATAAATGACAAAATAAAGTAATTTTTATTTGGAAAAAAGTCAGGAAGAGATCATTAGGAGAAAAAAAGTTTAGACAGTCGAATAACTTAATTGGGATTTAAATTTTGAATTAATTTAATTTTAATTTTTTAATTAATTAATTTGGTACAGGGCCTTGTGTACTCTAGGCAAGTGTTCTACCACTGAGATACCTCCCTGACCCAAGGACAACTGGACATCTGTTGAGTGGCGACTGGACTAGTGTTACCAGACCTATGTAATTCAGTGATACGGGGCCTTCAACAAACAACTAGAATTATAATGGATATGTTTAACTGATTTAAACACTACATAATACAGGCATGTGTCAAAATATCATGTAATCCCAATAATATGTAGAATTTGTATGTTTTGTGTATCAGTTAAATGTTTAAATTACAAAAGAAAACTAACGGTTCATGATAATCACTATTTGTTAATAAACTGAAAAAAGAGGGCCAAGCTGAATATTGAAAGACCTGCCAGCAAGAAAATCCAGAGGTTCTCAAGTAAAACTTTAGTTAGACCATTGTGCAGGAGAGTGAGACGAAAGATGAGGGAACAGGCCTTGTGCTGACCTGACCCGTAGGGGTATGATGGATGGTAACTTTGATTTCCTTTCAACTTTATAATTTGATGACATGATGGGAGATGATGAAGATTTAGGAAGTGGGGCCTCAGTGGAGTGCATGGAGATTTAACTTTGGGGTCTGTATTTTGTCCCTCACCTCTTTCTCTTGGGTTCCTTCCCTTTCTGCGCTTCCTGGCTGCCATAAGGTGAAGAAACTTTCCTCAGCCACACCCTTCTGCCATTTCTGCCTTGGAGCCAGCTGATCAGAGATTGAAACCTCTGAAACCAGGGGCTGAAATTAATCTATTTTTTTAATTGGTATCTTCAGGTATGTTGTCACAGCAACCAAAGCTGACTGACACAACTACCTAACACAATATCAATGTCGGGTGAGTCATTATTAGGCTGAATTATTTAGGGGATGATGACAAGAAAAAGTCTACCTATTCAGAAGCAATTTTTTCAAATATTTTTGATTCTGTGTTGATTGACTCTGTGGATGCAGAACCAGCAGTTGAAGAGGAGGCCAACTAAACAAGTGTATTGTCAGGAGGATCTGAAAACAGACACAAATCAAAAGCTGTTAGATATTATTTTAGACCTAAAATGACAGTACATTGTAGACAGATAAAATGGAAACAAGAAAATTTCAACTCTTTAGGTAACCCAGAACTTAAATGATTCTCAACCACTTACATACCTTTCTTGTAATCATAGCTAGCATAATAGGGTGGCATCTTTAAATGTGGTTATTGAGACTTTTTTCATTCATTAGTTAAGAAATATCATCAGAGTCTGAGCAGGAATCTTGAGATAAGAGTCCCAGCACCTGCCCTGGAGTCAGTCAATCAGGAAACATGGGAAGTAGAAAATTAGGGTAGACTAGAAAGTACTTGACTATGATATATACTCAGGATGCTGAGAAAACAGAAGGAAAATGATCAAGCACTTACTTGGGGGATAGGGAATGCTCCCAGGAGAAGGGATTCCACAGCTGCATCTAGAGGGAACTAATCAAACACAAAGAGTAGGCTGAGACAGCATTCATGCCTGGGTAGGCGGTACAGCATCAAATGAGGACCCCCCACCAAGCCAGGTTTAAGAACCTCAGGTGGCTCTGTTTAATTGGCCACAGATCTGAGTCTTAAACTCACAAGAGCAGTGTAGTACCTTGAGTTCAGGTCTGTGTTCAAATCTTGTCTTTGCCACTGAGTAGCTATGTGAGAAATTCCCCCTTTCTCCTATATACCTTGTCCTTCTCGGATGTGTACACACTCTGATGTGCCTGCTCAAGAGTTCTCTTACCTCTTAGAATCAAGAGAGCTCCACACTGTGCAAAGTTCCCAAAAGGTAGCAGTCAACAAATGAAGCAACCTACCAGGGACAGTTTCCCATCTCGGTACAAAGCTTGTCCCATGTTTTTCCTGTTCTTCTAGTCTCCTTTAAGAGCTGATATGGTGGGGGCCAGAAATTTAACTCACTAGGAAAGCACCTGCCTGCCAAGTCTTGAGTTCAATCCTCGGTACCAAAAAAAAAAAGAGTGGATGTGGAGAACAACAGAGACAACCTCCTTGAAAAGAGGAGCAACTATTTTGGATAAACTTGGCCCTGTCTCATGTACTGATATGTACAGAGCTGGCTAGGTTATTTCTTTGTCCCTCCAATTGGCTTTAAGCAATGTAAACTGGGCTGACTGAGGAGCTGATGTATAATCTCTAAAGCAGAGTGACAGGTCAGTGTTACCCCACCCAGTGACTCCTGCCTGGCTGAGCCAGGCAGGAGGGAGAGCCATGCTCCATGTTGCTGGCAGAGACCAAGCTTTAAAAAGAGGCTATGACTTCCCAGGGCAAAAAGCATTGTGCATCAGAACTGGAACACTGACCCCAAATTATTAGCTACTACTTCAGTTGTTATGCAGATTGTTCTCTCTGCATTTCTTGCCCCCTGCTTATCCTAAAGGTGATCTCAGACCTCCTACATAGCCCAGTGCACAGGAGCCACTCATTTCCCACCACTCTCACTGTCACTATCCTCGAACCACTCCCCGTGTGGGGAGAATTAATAAAAGCTGGGTCCTTTGTCTCTGTGAACCACCATCTTGGCTGGACTTTCTTGAAGTCCACTCCCAGGAGTGTTTGCCAGGACAGGGAGACTCTTGTAGAGTAATAAATTAAACCTAAAATTTCAAACGCTAAAGACAAAAACAAACTCATTTTTTATTCATATTACACATGCAGCAGGGCCCACTGGGTCCTACTCCACATGGCTACACAGGGACTCAGGCTGATGAAGCTTCCTTCATTTTGTAACTGCATTTTCCAAAACTACTGCACATGAGATTCTGAAAGTATTGTGAAACTCAAAGGGAAGAGTGGGGAACCACACAGGGGCTTTCACAGCCAGATTTGGAAGTGACAAAACTTACTTCTACCTACAGCCTATTAGTTAGAACTCAGGTTCCTAAACCCAGTTCAGCAGTAAGGGAGCCGGAAAATGTCCAGGAATTTTCAGTAAACACTCAATGTTTCTCCTATACTTGGATTGAAATAAGAAAGGTAACTTGAAGAAGTAAGTAAGAGCAAGATTGCAAATCATTTTCATTTCCAGGTTGAAATGTTGGAACGTTACCTTTTAGACATCAGACAGACATGAAGAGAAGACCATTGTTAAAAGAACTACTTTAGAAAACATTAAACCAGTCCATTAATCCAGTTGAACTGAAACATATTTGGAGAAGGTGCAAAAATCAGGGAACACAATTAAGAGGATATCGTAGCAGTCCTGTTATTCAGAAATAAGATCTCTATTAGTGTGATAGAAGGCAAGTGAAAAGTGATGATGGACATTAAATTTTCAGGAGAGGATTAATTACGTGGAGTGTCAGGATTGGAAATCCAGATTTTAGAGTCAAGAGGTGATATCTGAAACCACCACGAGAGCCTGCAGAGGGAAAGAGGGGAGATTCACTCAAGTTATGCTGCCTTTCAGCACATGGGGCTGATGCAGAGAAAGAAGTCAACTTCGTCAAAGGAAGGAAGTGTTGCAAAGGTGGGATTTAACTTGGCCATCTGTCTTTTGGAAAATTCTTAATGCAACCATGGAATAAAAAATAAGGGTACCAAGAATAAAAGTCAGCATTTCAATTTTTGTGTGAGTTTGGGACTTTCTGCATGTCCTAATTGTACAGTGAAAATAAATTGCTTTTGATTATAATGTTTTTAGTTAATAAAAAAAGAAATACTTCAAATGAAAAACAAGTTTCTATGTCCATGGATTATAAAACCAAATGTTATTCCCTAAAATTTACAAGCATTCTAGACCTTCTTTTCCACATACATCTAGCACGTCACGGAAACTGGATACTGTGGTTTTATACAAATGACTACATCACAATGCATATACGTGTGTGCGTGCACACACACGGAGACACACACAGACACACACAAACAAAGGACACACTATTACGGGCAACTCTGATGATTCTGTCAGTGTCAAATCTTTCTCTGATCAATAAACTGATGAGTTGGACTTACTGCTTGGAATAGAAAATATCATATTCACTGAACGATGTGTGAAAATTGTGTTTTCTGATTTTCTCAGTTCCCTTAGGCCACTCACTTCTAATCTTAACCCATGAATTTTGTGGGGGTTTTTGTTCGTTTGTTTGTTTGTTTTTTGGTCTTCTTGAGACAGGGTCTCTTTATGCAGTTCAGGCTGGCCTTGAGCTCACTTTGTAGCCCAGGCTGGTCTTGAACTTGCAGTGATTCTCCTTTCTCAGCCTCCCAAGTGCTGAGATTACAGCCATGCACCACCATGCCCAGCTTTAATGAAACCATTCTTTAAAGGCCAGGTATTACAAAACATAAGCTGTTGTGTACAACATAAGAGAAATGTCTTTAGAATATAGGTGAATAAAAACAATTCTTCTACAATTGTTTTTAGAAAAAGCACAAAATATGTGCTGAACTGGCAGAATTAAAAGCCTTATCTTTGTGTATGAAGGATGACACCCAATTAAAAACACAAAGTGTTTTGACTTCATGTTTGACAGCCTCAATCCATGTGTCACTAGACTAATCTCCCATATCACTTGTGATAAGCACAAGTGATAAAAAAGATCTTGGAGCCACAAATCATAGTGGTTAAAATAACTGGCTTTGGATTTAGCCAGATTAGGTTGCAGAAGCTGGGTTAGCTGCTCATGAGTGCTCAGCATCTCTCTGTGTGTCTTTCTTTTCCTGTTAAGTACCACTAACGAATCCCACCACATATGGTTGCTGCGACTACTGAATGAGAAGCAAATCAAAATGTTCCACCCTTTGCCTCACACAGTGATTTCCCCACAAGTGATTTCCCCACAGAGGAGCTATTCTTAAAACCACCTGCAGACATCAAAGTTCAACATAAATGTTTCCATGTCAGGTGAAGCGGATGGAGGTGGCAGTGCCAGAAGAGGAAAAACCATCTTCATACAGCACTTGGTAGTAAATAAGCTCTTTGACTTAGAGCTTGGCATCTCTCTCACAGCTTGGGATGAGAGTGCTAGGAAACCTAGATAGACCAGGGCACAGGCAATAATGGCTCAGCCAGGTTTCCCTGAATCAGGAAACAATGCTGTCCTAGATGCCATCGTTGGCCGCCCTAAAATTGCTCTCTGTGTGGATTCTGCCATTCTAAGGGCAAGGCTGAATAACCAATTTTCCCTGCTGCCTCTATCTATCCAAAGACTCCACTCTCTACAGGCACCACTCACTACCTCTGCTCTGCCCCATAAAACACCCAGCAGGAACTGCCAGTGTGGTAGGCACCAAAGGCATCCACATTAGTCAACTTTGTGTTACAATAATAAGTCAAGGCAATTAACTTATAAATAGAAAAGGTTTACTTAGTTCACAGTTCTGGAGGTTCCATTTAAGAATGAGTGACTCCATCACTTTGGGCCTTTGGGAAAGGCAGCACATCACAGCCAGAACATGTGGTGAAGCAAATCGCTTATATTTTGAGCCAAGAAGCAGAGTGGGAATGGGGACCAGGGTCCCACAATCCCTTTAGGACATGTCACAAATAACCTAAGAACCTCCCACAAACCTTTACCTACAAGTTTCCATTGTTTCTCAATAGTGCCACCCTGGGAACCAATACTTTAACACATGGAGTTTTGGGGGACACTCATCTAAACCATACTAGAATGTTTCATGATTGTAGAACACACTCACTATGTGAAAACTTCAACAATATACTTCTTTTTTTGTGGCAGTGATGAAATATCTAGAAATGTTTTTGAGGCTGTGGGAGCCTAATAGAAGTCTAAAATATTCTAGTTCTTGTGCATTCCTCTATGTGAGAACATTAATTTGAAACAGGAAATATTATGAAGTGGGCCATTGATTTCTCTTTGCTCATAGAAAACAATGCATTTGATCAGAAAAATAACACCTAATCTACTTCAAATCTTATTCAAAACACACCACTTATCATTTTCATTTACAATATGAAATGCAATATAGTAGGAATTTTTCTATATGATAAAAATGATAGTAATTATATAATTCCACCAAGTAAAGAGTACTACTTGAGGATTTTGGAAACTATTTTCTGTTCTATGAATCTTAATGCGGATCTGCTTTTTTAAAAATATCTCCAAAAGAGACATTTAATTTTTTTTTAGTTTCAGAGACACATGTAAACTGTCATTCATTAATCTGAGATGAAAATATCTCTGATTCCATTAATGAAAACAATGTGGGCCAGGCATGGTGGCACATGCCCATAATCCCAGCATTTCAGAGGCTGAGGCAAGAGGATTGTTGGTTGCAAGTTCAAGACCAGCCTAGGTTACAAAGTGAGCTCAAGACCAGCCTAGGTTACAAAGTGAGCTCAAGACCAACCGGAACTGCATAATGAGACCCTGTCTCAAAAAGACTAAATAAATAAATAAATAAATAAATAAATAAAAATATGAAACAGCCTGAAGAAAGCAGAGAATAGAATAAGATCAATTAATGAAACATGAATCAATTACACAGTAGCTCAATTACAGAAAAGCCATAGACCAAAGTCTGGCGAGGAAGCTCTTAGTGAATACCTGTATGAGTCTGACTTGTTGACTGGGTGAACCCACAGTACGGAACTCAGAAAAAGAGGTAAAGTCAAATAACCAGGGATTGGAAAGGCTGAAAAGTACAACCCATGAAGAGACACGGAATTAAATGACATGAATCTAGTCAAGAGAGGTCTGCAGGGATGATTAATGTCACTCTTTAGCCAGAACACAATCTCTTCTACCACAATCCACATCTCTATGTTTTGAATTCTTTGGTCACCAAGTAATTTACTGGTTGTTTAAATTCTCCAGTGAAAGTCTAACTAGAAAAAAGAGATTGAGCATGAGCATGCTGATCTCTGGAAATGAACAAATATTTGAGAACTACTGAAAAAAAATGTTAACTGTCAAACATCTTCAGAGTCAATGCCCAAAATTCTGGGTTTCCCTTTCTTGTTTCTTTGCATACCGTATCAAGAACTCCTACTGACTTAAAACCAGCTAGATACCTTGGGAAGCAGTTAATACAAAGATCAAGAAGAACTCCAAAATTATCTTTTTAAAATATTTGATGCATCTGATTTCCTTCACAGCATAAGCTTTCTTAGTTCAATTTAAAACTATAGTATCTGTTCATTTTTCCAAAAAAAGTATAAAATTAACATTTTAGCAAACATAACTCTATAGTGGCTTTGGTTGGGCAACTCCTTGGTAGAGTTACTTCATTTCTTTCCACAATGTGGGTCTCTGCCCATAGTGTCCTTTGCGGTGGGTACCACATTAGACAAATCACAAGTGGAACACATATTATCATACACATATGTGAAGTGTAACATTCAGAAAGTAATAGCTATGGACTTTCAGGGAGAGAACAATATTAATTACCTTGCTCCTGGCATAGAAATGAGTAAAATGACCCACACAATGAAGATGTCAAACTGTCTTTTTCAGTCTGACACCTGGACTGAAAATGCTAGGAATCTATGACACAATTAAATGCCTAAGATTACCAAACACAAGTTCAGGCAGGGCTAATTTAGAAATCATTGTCAAGACTCACTATGGAATACTCATAATTTTGGAGGAAAAAAAAAGTTTAAAATGGCAAAAAGCCTCATTGAGGGACCAAATACATGGATTCCCACTTAGAAACTGAGTTTAAAGTCAGACATTTGCTTTGTTTAAAATATAAATCACAGAGACTAAAAGATGTGTTTAAGAAGACTGTGGTATTGAGCTATTTCCAGTAAAGAGCTGCTATTTACAGCAAGGAAAAGGACAAGAATTTAAATTCTATATCTCCCTTCTCCCCTCATGTTTTGGTAAAGAACAAGGAATCTGCCTCTGACTAATGCTGTTGAAGTTTTGTTAGGCGCCCATGCTACCATTTGTTTCCACGCAGAATAAAATCGAGACAGGAAATGGTAAATGACTAACTGCCAAACTAGGAGGAAACTATGATCCATACAAAGTCATATGCAAGCTCTCAAGAAGCCTCAAAGATATTTCAATGCAACCTTTATAAAGAAAAAAATAATAAAATAACAAGAGAAGCTTAAAATTATAGGAAGCTATTTTCTCTTCTGTTTCTTACCCAGCCAATGAAAATTCTCAACCCATTCCAAAGAGACTGTCTGACTGTCTGTGTCTGTTTGAAAGATTAGTATTCAGACTAAGAATGACTAAGGTGCCTTCAAAAGGCGTGATGGATTTAAACCAAAGCCAAGGGAGCGAGAAGGAAAGTTAATATAAGAATATTGCACACAACCACAATGACAAACTAAAGCAGGGCTCTCATCAGGTAAACTTTGTTAGAAACAAAAAACACATGCATTGAATCATAAAACTGAGTTTTTAGTTTAGTAATTTGTGTTTGGACAGTGGCAAGTTCAGGCCCATTACAAAGATGGGTGCGGCATGGAAGGAACAGCTGGTGGCTGGAGAGCAGACAGGTACACACACGGAGGTAGGGAGGAAGGAAAGGAGGTGTGAGAGACCAGCCTTGTTTTTGACACTTTTCACACACCATCCCCCACAGGAAAAGAATAGCTAAAAGCCACCTATTCCCCAGAGAGGCTGCTTCCCTGTGGAGGAAGCATGACAAGGGACACGAGGACACACACAGGTAGGGGTGGTGGCAGCAAGGCTGGCTGCCTGCCTGTGAAAAATCATTGAAGCAGAGTTTTCCCAATTCCTGAGACCACTTTAAAGGCACAGCCTTTCAGTTTCAGTCTGTAGATTACCAGCTCAAATATCATAAATGCAAAAGACACCTGGGACAGTATCGGAGAGCAGGCTCCCTGAGTTTCTTGGGTGGCTCCGGCTTTCTCTATCTGGGATTTAGGCAAGAACCTTCAAGCATGTACAGTACAGGTCTGGGGCAGGGACTGCGATGGAACTACGTCAACTGAAAATTCACGTAAGACTCTGGAACCTTAGTGAAGGGAGCAGTATAGACCTGTTCAAAACAGAGATTCTCTGTATTTCTTAACTGTGATTCTGGGTTTGTGATTTTGATCCTTTAGACTTAGAAAAGTGATGTTTGTTACATTCCGGGCTCCTGCCCTCTACCTCCTTAGAAAACTTGCTTCTGAGGCAGAGGGCTGGGACCAGATCTACAAATTCAGCAAGTGTATACTGAAGGCTGACTATGTACCAGGCTCCTGGCAGCACTTCGGGGCACTGAGCCACACTTGTGCCCATAGGGCTGAGATTCCCATTGGTCACTCCCACTCACCTGGTGATTTCTTTTCCAAGCCTCATTTCTAACACTAAATTAAAAGATTTCATCTTCCATTTAAGGAATATCTGATGTTATTGGCAGCTGGAACCAGTTTTCTGGACCCTCAGATCTTTGCAGGGCCAATCTGAGGTGTGAATCCTAGCCGATCACAGTCTCTTTTATCGCTCTTACAGCCCTGATCAAATGATGGCACTTAGCACATTATCAGGGACACCATCATTTTACCTGTGAGTAAGTCATAGCAGAAAGTTGCTGTACCCAGCTGCCAGACCCTTTGCTACTCTAAGTGGCATCTCCTGACTACTTTGACAACATTCTGTCTACTTAATACATTTGCATAGACAAAGTTCACAACAGATTCAGGGTAATCAACTACACCAAGCTATAATGTCTTTCCTAGCCTCGTAAAAAATGCTGATGAAAGGAGTAGAGTTTAAAGGTAAATGTTTCCCAGCACTTCTTCTGAAAAGTAACACCCAAACAGGAAGAAAGGGAAAGAGCATAATGTGGAAATAAAGAAGACACAAAGGTATCACACCTGGAAAACAGGACATCCCCGCCTCCCCTGAGGAAAGCCTATACTTCCGAGCCGCTTTTAGCTTCTCTTTACCTTTATCTCTCATCAGTGCCTTTTCAGCCTGAGCCCAGTATCCAGGTTCAGACCACTTCAGTGCTTACAAGATGCTGAGAAGTTATAAGAAAAACTAACTGCCCTTAAAATATAAAAATAAAATGACATACAAGATTAATTCAGGTTCAATCATATATTTATCATATTAGTTTGACAGGGGTACTGTACAAAATACCATAGATTGAGTGGCTTGAACAATGGAAATTCATTCTCTCATGTCTCTGGAAGGCCAGAAGTTGAACATTAAGGTGTTAGCAAGATTGTTTCCGCATGAGATCTCTCTCTTGGCTCTTCTTCTCCCTGTGTCTTTATATGGTCTTTGCTCTCTCTCTGTGCCCTAATCTCCTCATAAGGACATCAGGCACATTGAATTAGGGTCTCAGTTCATTTTACCTTAATACTTCTTTAAAGACCCTGTCTTCAAATACAGTCAGATTCTGAGATACTAGGGGTTTTATAACAACATATGAAGTTTGCAGGACACAATCAGCCCATATTTCTAACAAAACTAAAAAAATGTAAAAGAAAATACTTCATGTCAATGTAATTGCTACACTTAGAACTCGCAAATATTTCACTTCAGTTTAGAGACTAACAGTTCCCGCTCTATAAACTTTCTAGAACCTCCCAGTGATGGCTCAATAATTTTATCTGGTTGCAAATTAAACAAATTATTAGTAGATGTATGCCCACAGATACAACTCATATTTCTACACTGATCTGCTCTCATTGTGTGTTTGCCACTCAGCTGTCTGGTGATGTCTGAACCTTGGCAAATTCTTCAAACCTGTTCTTACCCCTTCTTTACTGACAACAGCTTCATCAGTTCCCTGTGGTGTCCAATTATGGATCCCTAGTTTTTAACACAACCCAAATCCCAATGTAAGCAAGAAAATCTTGCAATTCCATTTCAAAATACATTCATATCAACACATTCATGTGCCTTAATCATGGGACATATTACCATTATCTCTTACCTGATTACTATTTTGGTCTCCTAATGATCACTGTTACCCTTTTCCCTCTACAGACCATTCTTAATACAGCGGCCAGTGGGGTTCTTATAGATGTAAGTCAGACCATGTCAAGCTGTTTCTATGTCACTGAGAATAAAACCCAAGGCCCCAAGTTGAGCCTACAAAACCTGCCACATTCTGGCTCCTTTCTTCCTCATAGACTCCCTCTCCCCCTTGCCCCAGTCACATGGACTCCTTACTGTTTTTCCTGTATGTTCTACATGATGTTTCTGCCTTTGTGATTATCTCTGCTGGAAGCTCTTTTTCCCTAAACAAGACTAACTGCCTACCTTCAAGTCTTAGTTCAGATCTAGCCTCCTTTGACAGGCTGATATTACTCACCATAGTGAAAGTATCCCATCCCCTTTCTGGGGATTTGAAATCTCCCTTACCCTGAATTTCAATTTACATCTAAAATGTTCCCTAAACATTTCATGTGATCAGACATGGGACTCTTGGCAAGTGATAGATTCATGGGAGCTCAGAACTGCATGTGCTGCTAAGAGGTAGGTCTTGGTCAGAGGAGGAGGGTCACTGGGAGCATAACCTGGAAGGGCATGTTCTTGCCCCTGGCTCCTCCCTTCTCTCTCTGACTCATGGCTGCCATGAGTTGGCCAGCTTTACTCTGCCATACCATTTCTACCTTGGAGCTACTCAAACATAAACTAAACCTGCTGAAAACTATGAGCCAAAATAAACCTCTCCTCTTTTAACTAGTGAATATTGAGTATTTTGTCCCAATGTTGGGAAAACTTGTACCAGTGAAGTACGGTTGTTGCTATGACTGTACCTGATCATAAGAACTGGAAAAGGTTGGAGGTGCCAAATATTAAAAAAAAAAAAAAAAAAAAAAAAAAAAAAAAAAAAACTGATGCTGTAAGCAGAGCCTAATAGATGATTCTGTTTGGAGTTCAGAAGTGCAAAATGTTGACAGAAATATGGTCAGGGAAGGCCAGGGTTATGAAGTTTTATTTGAGAATAAGGTCTCTATTAATAAGTAGATTAGAGACCATGCATATTTCACTCTGACAAAGAACTTGTCTTCATTTTGCCACATTCTAAGACACTGTGTGAGGCTGATTTTAAAGACAGCAGGTTAATTGATCTGGCAGAGGAAATTTCAAGGCATCCCAAAGTTTAGGCTGTGATATAGGTACTGCTGTTTATTTTTAGCTAGCTCTACAGAGAGAATCAAGACCAAAAAGCAGAGCTAAGAGATGTAGAAATTTTTCAGCTTGACCAGAAAGGAAGTGTAGTAATGTTGAAGGTCAGGAGATTGCTGAAAAAATTAGCATCATTTTTAAAAAGTCAGGTATTCAGCCCTAGGATGATAGAAGAGAAAAGAAACTTGGAGTCATTTCAGGACTTTGACAGGCCCCATCCATCACAGATTCAAGAATGCACTAAGATAAACTACTTTAAAAGACTTGGCTTGGATAAGAGAGCCCCAGGGTGCCTTGCTTATGCATGACAAACTAGGGAAAAGTATTCCCAAGTTCAGTCATCTGGGCCTATGCAGCCATGGTCCAAGGGATCCTAGATACTGCACAAGGTGGTAACAGACCTTGGCATTATTCACATGGTGCTGGATTTTTTTAGTACAATACATCCCTGGCTTAGATGCATTTGAGTTGAAAACTTTCAGTTATACTGTATGAGATGCATTTTATTGGCTTCTGTATGAATCTGATTTCTTAGAACAATTTAACACTTTTTAACAATTCTCTTAAAACAGAACTCATTCATAAGTCATTGACTTACTGTACACAGAATACATGAGTTATGTGATCATGAAGATTTTCACCCAGATTTCTGAGGAGAGGTAGTAGTCAATGCAATATGCCTCTGAGAGGGTGATCCAGAAAACTACAAGAGTAAAACTGAAGGTATAACAGAGACACTAAATTTTGTGATACAAGTAACATGGAATACCAGGTGAGGAATGTTGTAGGCAATGAGAAGAGCCAGGCCTAGAGAGGTCATGAGGTGGGACTGTCTAAACCCTTTGAGCTCATATTGCACTATAACCTAACACAGAGCTACAGGATTTGTTGTTTGCCCTGTTGGTTTTTTTTTTGTTTTTTTTTTTGTCTCAACCCTCATTTGGAATGAAAATGTTTGTGCTGCATTTTATATGTAGGAAGTATTTATTTATTTTTACCAGGAGCTCACAGATAAGAATTTACCTTGAGTCTCAGAAGAGACCTTGAAGAAAATGTTAGGGTGTTGTCAATTCTAAGGGATGAACTAAATGATTTTGTACAATAAGGTGGGTATGAGCCTTTTAGGGAAAAAAGGAAGAATGTTATGATTTAGATCTAAAATGTTCCCCCCAAAATCCCATGTGTTCAATGATGAGGCTTTCCAAAGCTGACTGAATTATGGGGACCTGATGATTATCAGTGAATTAACCCATTGATAAATTGATAGCTGAATGTTAGAAGGTGAGGCCTAGTTAGAAGGAATGGGCCCCTCAGGGTGAGACTTGGAAGAGCATATTCTCCTGGCTGGCTTCTCACTTCTTCCTCTTTCTTTTTCTCTCCGCTTCTTGGTTGCCATAGGGTGAGCAGCCTTTCTAAACTCTATTCTTCTACCATGCCATTTCTGCCTTGGAGCTCACTAATCATAGTGTGAACCTCTGCAGTCATGTTACAGATTAAAAGCTGGTGGTCAACTTAACACCAGCTGAACACCAGCATAGTACTGAGCGTAGATGCTCCACCTGAGGAAAGTTGCCAGCATAGAGACATGGAGAAGATGAGTCAGGCATTGTGGGTTTCTCTAAGTGTTGCTGTTCTGAGCTGTTGGTTCTCCTGGAGGAGCTCATCGTGACTAACCTCCCCAGGGTGAGTTCAACCATTGTCATCGGAGGAGCTCAGGACCTCATTGGTGAGGGTGGTTGTGGTTCACTTTGGGGGAGAGCTTGTCCTTTCATCAAACATCACTTCCTGCCTCTGGAGGGGAAGACATGTGCTGTTTAATCTCCAGGAGAAACTTATTATGCTGGCTTTTTGGCATGTACTTGACTGTTCTTATCATTGGAGGAGCTCAGGACCTCCATGTTGCTGAGGATGGCTGTGGTACTTTTCAGGGAAGCCCTGGTTCTTATTTTGAGCATGACTTCTCAGCTCCAGTGTAAAACCCTCAACCTATGAGCACAGCTTGTTCACCCCGCTGGCATAGACCTTCTAGCTTCCATCACTGACCTTTGGGCCTTCCCACACGGATCCATAAAACAGACTGGCATGAATCTTTCCCATGGGCTCTAGACCTCCAGTTGGAATCATGGGAGGCATTGTCATGGGCTCTAGGTTTTCATCTGGACTCATGGACTCTAGGTTTTCATTTGGACTCGTGGACTTCAGGACATTGCTGTGGGCTCCAAGCCCTTGGCTGAATATTCTGTGTCTTTAGTGTTGTAGACAGATTCCTTGCACTTTCTGTGTTTAACTCTGGGTGACCATCATAAAATAATATTATAAAGTCTGTGTCCTGATTTTAATTGTTCTCCTTACAACCCTTGACTACAAGTCATAAACCAAAATCAACCTTTATTACTTTAAGTTTCAGGTTTTGTATATTTTGTCACAGTGATTGGAAAGTAATACAATGTGGTCTATATTTCCTTCCTGACACAGCACCTACTATATTCTAGTATGCATTTATTTATAGTTTGAATCTAAAGTATCTATAAAAGTCTTTTGTTTGGAGATGGAGCCTGGTTCAGCGGGGTGGCAGATCATTCAGGACATGACCTGGAAGAGTATATCCTTGTCCTTGGTTCCTTCATTCTCTTTCTGCTTCATGATCACCATGATGTGAGCAACTTTCCTCTGTCATGCCCTCTCACCATACTGTTTGTGCCGAGAGGCAAGATGACCATAGACCAAATCCACAAAACCCTTGAGCCAATATAAATCTCTCCTCCTTTAAGTTATAGGTGTCATGTATTTTGTTTATTGACAGCAAAGTGACGAAAACACCTTCCATTTATATATTTATTGCTTCTGCTGCCTCCACTGGCTCTCTGGTCCAAATAAGATCCCTGTGAGGCAAGAATGTTTTGCCCACTATTATATCCTCTTTGCCTAGACTGAAATATGCCACACAAAATCCTACCCAATAAATATTTGTTCAGTGAATGACTAAATGAATGTTAAAAAATTTTTTTTGAAACTTACATCAAAAGGTGCTATTTAATTATAGGAGATGGAATAAGGTTAAAAATTGATAGGGGAAATGGTACTCCTAAAAGTCAGAAGGCTATTCTCTTTTCATAATGTACTCTGGTGGTTTCCTCTACCTGTTTCTTCCTATAAAACTTTTACAAATCAAAAGAACTATTTTTCATATCCTGACTTCTAAGATGACCATTCATCTTCTTCCTATTTCACGTTAGTAACTTCAACATTCATCTTTATTTACAAAGACCATGTATTTTCTGAAAAGTTTCTATCATGAAATAACTTCCAATATTAGTGTATCATGAAGAAACTCATTTGATTCAGATTTGCACTATATTTTGTTTTAAATGGTATCATCACCATAACTGAAAAGTAAAGCAAAACAAAAATAAAAGTTCCGGGCAGAAGTTGTAGCTTAGCAGCACAAGTGCCTATCTAGCAAGTGCAAGGTCGTGAGTTCAATCCTTGGCACCAAAAAAAAAACCAAATAAAAATAAAATAAATAGAATAAAATAAAATAAAATAAAAGTTCTATTCAGAGCACCCAAATAAAAAGGACAGGTTTTTGCTAAATTTATATATTTTTTTTTTGGTACCAGGGATCAAACTCACAACCCTATGCTTGCTGGGGAGGCACTTATGCCACTGAGCTAAATCCTCAACCTAATTTAAACATAGAATTTAAATTATATTTATATTGATCTAGTTTAAATATAGAATTAGTAACATGGTGAAAATTCACTTTGGAAAAGTTTCAAAAGAAATTTCAAAATGATGGCCAATTACAAACAGAAGTAAAACAGGGCTCATAGAATGTGAAAATTGAGAGAAACACAACACAAATATTAAGATGCTATGGACAGAGAAAATCAAAGCCATTTAGAACATCCTGAGATGCCAGTCACAGGGGCCTACACTTCTAATTAGAGGTTCGGAGTCACTTTTAGGTTACTTTTCATATAAGCAATTGTATGCAGGTTAACACAGATGAGAAAGGGAAGGTACTATTTATTTAAGAGCTAATGCTTCTCCAAAGAAACTCTAGTGGGATCATATAATAGGTAACAATAATTTGATAACTTCAGAGAGAAAAATGGTTAAATTGTTCACTCAAATTCATTCTGAGGAAACTTGCTGAAAACTCAGAAACACAATCATCCAGGATATAAGGTCAGTTTATGAGTGGGAGAGAGATTTATTACAGACCTTTAAAATTATAAATCACCTTAAATGATCATTTTGCAGTTGAGAAAAATTAAAAAATTGAGAGGTTAAGTCTGTGGCAAAAGATAAAAAAACTTCCCCTTTGAGATACCACTATAATATAAAGATAATGAAAGATGAAATATATATATATCTATTAACCTACAGTGTCAAAGAGACTAGAGAGCAGCTATCTGCCTATGAGTGATTTCAATAAAATTCTATAAGGCAGAAAGCCAGCAGGGAAGTGATGCCTGAAACATGCAAGGTAAAGGAAGGGTTAGCAAGTACTCAGTGAGGGGAATTTGGACGAAAAGGATATGTGGCAGGCCTTGCAAGATTCCCCAGAAGCTTAGAACTGGATATTTTGGTATAGCAAAAGTGCAAGTGAAACATAAGGCTAAAAACAGAATTACTTAAAGATAATAAATTAAGCAACCAGTATCCCAGGCCTATTACATAAGTAGAATGTTGTTACCTGAGACTTATTACTTCCAAAACTGACGAATCAGAGTTTCTTTTCTGAAAATTTAATATCCACCCTCCTCAAAAGAGACCTCCACATTCTGGGTTTTGGTGGACTGCTAGCATTATAGCTACCTCTCATCTGGTAATCATTAAACAAAGCATACTCAAATTTACAGAGCTCATGATCCACTTTTAGAACATTATTCTTAATATGAATGAGAAGCATGGATTGGTAAAAAATGTAAAAAATACAATTTTTGATAAATAAGAAACAATTTCAGAAGGAAGCGATAATGCAGGAAACAGTAAAGTACTAAAACATAAAACTATGTATTCTCAAAGAAATTAAAGACTTCATCTATAAAATGAAAGCAGAATACTTTGATTAAGTAATCAATAAAAAACAAGATAAGTTCTTACAAATTAAGAATATGAGAACCACAGTGCTGCACCATAGCTCAATGGTAGAGCATGTATCTAGCATGTGTGAAGCCTGGGATTCACTCTTAGCACTCTCCCCCAGTATGAACACCAAGAAAACAATTCACTAGGTAAGAGGAAGACTGAGTTGAGAACATCTAAAAAGAACAAAATTGAAGACAAAGAATGGTATGAGAGAAACAATAAGAAACCAAGAGTTATAATACAATAGGCAAATGAGGTCCATCAGTAGACAAACAGGAATTTGGAGAAGAAAAATATAGAAAATAGAGGTGCAAAAATTAATAGAGATAGAATATAAGAAAATTTGAGTTGAAAAGGTAAGACTCCACAGTTAAAGATCCCATTTTAATAAATGAACAAATGAGTGAATAAAAAAATCTAAGGACATCAGAATAAAATTTCAGGATACCATGAATTAAGAATTTAATAACTTCCTCAGAGAAAAATCAAGTAACATACAAAATATCAGCTCTCAGAGGCAATTTATATCTTTTTAAACAGTACAAGGCAAAGTATTTTCAACTGAAGTTGAATAGTTTTGGGGGTGAAATATAGATATTTTAAGACAAAATCTGCAATTACATCAAGACATACTAAAGTTAAAAGAAAAAGCAAACCGAATATGAAAGGCAAAGAGTAACAGAGGTTCACTCAAGTGCACATAGATATAGGCCAGGGGATGTCTGAGGTAGTAAGACTACAAAGCAATTAGCCCAGTTAAAAGGAAGAAAATCAGGACTTGAATAAGAGGTTTTCTAGAAATCAAGGGCACAATAAAATACCAAAGGTTACTGAACATTTGAAAACTTGAAGACATAATAAATAAAAGCAATGCAAAAAAATTACTAATAATAGAAACTCCAGATAAACAACAGATTGTGCACAAAAAGAAGGGTTATATATAACTGTGGCTTTTTAAATTGTGATGAAGAATCATAACATAAAACCCATCACTCTATCATTTAAAGTGTGTAAGACCACATGGTTCTCATTACTATATATTTGTAGTAAGTTTTGAAATCAAAATGCTCTTTTTGTATTCAGGATCTCTAGCAATTTAATACACATTTAGCATCAGCATTTCTACTTCTGGAAAAAAACAACCCAATGGGATTTTGATAGAGATTGTATTGAATCTTGGACTCATGTTAGGTAACATCACCATAGTTAGTAACAGTAATCTTTCTAATCCACAAACACAAGATGTCTTTCTATTTCTTTAGATCTTTTTTGAGTTTTTCAATAATGCTTTATAGATTTTAGTGTACATATCATGTACTTTTTTGATTAAATTTATTAATTATTTTATATTTTATTTTATTCTTGTTATAATTACAATGGAATTGTTTCTAAAATTCCCTTCTAGATTGCTCATGACTAGTATTAGAAATACAAGTGATTTTTGTGATAATCACATGCCCTATATCTTTGTTGAATTCATTTATTAGTTTTAATTGTATGTATAACTATATTTTCTAGAATTCTCTCTAAAGATCATGTCACTCACAAATAAAGATATAACTCTTTTTAAATATGGATGCTTTTAAAATTTATTTTCTTGTCTAATTGTTCTGGCTGAAACTTCCAGTACAGGATTGAATGAAGTGATCAAAGTGGCATCTTTTCCCTGATCTAATGAGGAAAGCTGTCAGTCTTCTATCATTGAACATGTTTCCTGTAAACTGTTATAAATTTCATTATCATGTTAAGTAAGTTCCCTTCCATTCCTAGCTTTTTAAATATTTTTGTAATATAAAAACACTGGATTTTCTCATATGCTTTTTATGCACTGAGATGACTGGGGTTTTTTGTTTCCCTTTATTTTTACTAAAATGGTACTTTATATTGACTGACCCTTGTATGTTGAATCGCCTTTGTATTTTCAGATAAATCACTATTGGTCATGGCGTAAATTCCTTTCAACATGCTATTGGATTTATTTGTTAGTTACTTTATGGATGATTTTTGTATATCAATGCATGAGGAGTATTGGTCTATAGCTTTCTTTTCATGTGATGTCTTTCTATGGTGTCATTACTTGGGAAATGTATAGAATGAGTTAGGAAGTGCTTCTCTTCATTAATATAGTTGAAGACTTCAAGAAGGGGTGGTGCTAATTTTTCCTTGCATGATTGGAAAAATTCACCATGAAACTATTTGATTCTGAGCTTTCCTTTTGTGGTGATTTTTTGGAGATTGTGAATGATTGCAATCTCTTTGTTTTAGGTCCAATTAGATTTTTCACTTCTTGACTCACTGTTGGTAGTTTTTGTGTTTCTAGTAATATATCTATTTCATTGTGTTATCTAATTTTTGGACATAACTATTGTTCAAAATATGATCTAGTAATTATTTGTACTTATGCCTGGTAATCAGTAATATTTTCACATTCATTTCTGATTTTACCAGTTTGTGTCTTTTTTACTTTTCTAGCTGAGGGCTTGTCAATTTTGTTCATCTTTTTGGAAAATCAACTCTTGATTTTATAAATTACATTAGTTTTCCATTCTCTGTTTTATATGTCTACATTAATATTTATTATCTCCTTTCTGCTAACTATGGTTTCAGGTTACCCTTCTTTTTGTAGCTCCTTAAGGTATAAAGTTAGGTTATTGATTCGAGATCTTTCTTATTTTTAATATAGAGCTATAAATTTGTTATGGCTATAACTATTATCTTCAGCCATTTGGTTATTTAAAAGTACATTGTTTAATTTCAATATATTTGGGGATCTTCCAGTTACCTTTCTATTACTTATTCCCAGTTTTATCCCATTTGAGTGACAAAAGATAAATTATATAATTGCAATCTTAAAGTTTATTTAGATTTGTTTCCTCACCAATATATGGTCTTCCTCACAGAATATTTTGCACATACTTAAGAAGAATCTATGTTCTCCTATGGTTGGTGCAGTGGTCTGTTTGTGCCTGTCAGGTTCCTAATGATGTTTAAGTGACTGTGTGACTTTGCAGAGAATAATAATCACATATTCACAACAATTAAAACACTGGTGCAGGTGAACTTCAGACGGGCCTGAAGCTTGAGCATCCTCCTGGGAAATTCTGTAAGAGGATCAGGTCTAAAGCGTAGAAAAATGACCACAGTTTCATGAAGCAATATTATATTAGAGAAGTAAATAATGGATAGCCAAATTGAATTGAGAATTGTGTATATCAAAATGTTCCGAGGCAGCAGTTTTTGAAATAACCAGAAGTAGAACCAAGAGAAAATCCACTCATCAGAAACTCAAAATTGTACAGTTGATTCTCAATTTGAAGATGAATAAACTAAAATAACTAACATATATCATTCCTATGGAAAATAATTGTAGAACATAAGGAATGGAACATTGTCTTAAGGAACAGGATAAATAAATTGTTGCAAAAGCCAAAAAATTTTGTGCATGGTAATTCAAATAGAATCCAAAAAGGTAGTAAGGCAAATTGAAAAGACACAAGAAAATTGGTAAGATGGGATAAAATGTAAAAAGCATTAAGCTAAAAATCAAAATGGAAATAGAGGATAAAAGTATCATTTAGAGTCATAATTATAGTTGTAAAATTAAAATCCTAACAGGAGTCAGTATAGAGGGATGTTTGGCTAGCACTAATAAGTGTTTACCTGACGTGCACTCATTTCCTTCTATGCATGTAGTACATTTACTAGTCTCTCCAATAAACAAGGTGATGTGACTAAATTCTGACCATCAGAATGTGACATAAAAAGACAGTACTTTCAGGTCAGTCCCATAAAAGCTTCCTCTACTCTTCTCCTTTGCCAATTTTATCATAAGAATCAGCAGAGAACACTGAGATTCTAGGGATAGTGCAACATGAAGTGGAAGGAGTTATAAAACTCTAAATGATTGCTTAATAAAAGGTTTCCCAGCTGGGGATATAGCTCAGCAGCACAGTGTCTACATGGCAAGCATGAGACTGTGAGTTTGATCCCCAGTACAAAAGGTGAAAAGAAAAAGTTTCCCAGTATTCTGGAAACTCAATTTAATTCTGAGTGGGAAAAACACACCTCTTATGCTAAACTGCTGAGATTTTGGTACCATCATACTAGTTAACACAAACTGACTTTGTAAGTAACCAATGGGGGGAAAACATGAGGCGTTTCCTCAGATGACAGAGGAAAGGCAGAGGCAGTAAATATAAAGGAAGATGATGGATATGAAGGACAAAGAGCAAAGATCTAGACTTGGGCTGTAGCTGAGGGGTAGAGCACTTATCTCACATTGTGAGGACTTGGGTTTGATCTCTAGGACCCAAACTGTAACAAAATCCATAGTTCTTTGTTGATTAGAAAGACTTTTTTTAAAGCTGAAATAATCAACTATCAAAAGTGAAGTTAAATAAAAATTATCATAGTAAAAAATTACCTGGTGATAAAAATTGAAGAAGCTCACTATATTTCAGGCTTAATTAATAAGAAGACTCTTGCATATTTGGAGAACTCTAGATTTTGAGAAAAAGGGTAGCCAATCAATTTTGTCTTTCTTCATATCCTCCCGGAGAAGAACAAAACAAAACAAAAACAGCATGCTGCTTATGTTTTCAACACTACAAGACAAGAAGGGAGAAAATTCCATAACCTCAAATACCTGCAGATAAACACCTTAAAATCTCCAAATATTTCTCACTACTCACCTGCCACCACAAGCTTATGGGTGTGTATAATATGGAAGGGTAATATTTTGACAATGTGAAAAACAGGAGATGTCCATGAAAAATTTAGATGAAAAATTAGCCCCAGAAAAAGAAAATGAACAATACAAGATAAAATACTGAACTCAGATCACAATTTGATAATTGACTTTTCTAATTACAGAGAATATGTTTGAAACAAGTAGAATTAGAAGTTGCCACCTCAGAGAGATCAGTTTCTGAGGTCAAATTAGATACATGAGGAAATAAAGGAAAAGAATAAGGAATTCCATGATGATGATGATAATAATAATAATAATAAAAATGTAAGACATATCAACACTTTTCCCTCTCCTTGAACTTCATCGCCAACCTCATAGAAGAAGCTATGCAAACTGACAGGAGAGAATGGTGATGAATGAGGGACTCTACCTTTGAAATAAAAGAGTAGAAAAAAGCAGATTGCATTCATGTACTAGTGCTGTAGAAGACAGAAGAAGCTCAATATGGCTCTATTTATTAAAAACATTATCTAGAAATCCAAATAGGAAGTTAAGGAAAACTATAACACTTTAAACTGAACTAAACCTCTTCCAACAATCATTTGTGTTATTAAAATTAACTTGATTTAAAAATATAAAAACAAATAAAATGAAATGACCAAAATAAACACCCTGGAGTAAATAAAATGAGTTGATTAAACAGAGGGAAATATAACCGGAAAAGATAACCTTGGATATAAAATCTGAATGTTAAGGTGTCCAGGTGGGAACATATGCTAGTGGAAACCTAATTTCAAAAAACTTTGAAAAGCAATTTTAAAAAACCAAGGCAATAAAACATGTAAAAGAAAAACCAAAAAAAGTAATCTGGGAAAAAGGATTGAAATGGGAGACAGCCAAAGCAGTTACAACATGTATATATGATATCCTGAAAAAGAGAAAAACAATGAAGTAGAATAAATAAATACTTACAATGTTAAGCCTAGAAAAATGTCCCTATATAAAAGAAAATTGAATCTACATAATAAAGGAACCCAGTGAGTACTATAGAAAACTTTCACAGAATGATTAGAATGTAAAGAATAGAAAAAATGTTCATAGGTCCTTCAAACCATAAAAAGGTGAAATGCTTTTAAATGCAAGGGAATCAAACTGTCATTAGATTTCCAAAACACAGCACACAATGGTGAGACAACAGTTAAGCAAGATTTTCAAGAAACTTAAAAAAAGAAAGTTGAACCAAGGGTATTATATCTAGACAAGCTGTCTTCCAGGTGTGGTGTAATAGAAAAGCAGCTTTACATGTGCTCAGAGTGCTAAGTGCATGCCCTTTCTGATGAGTCTGTTAGATGATAAGCATAATCCTACCAAAGACTGATAGGCAAAGTCTGGTAAAGGAACTGATGTGTTCTGTTATTGATGCAGGGCTAAGGCTGGAACAAACACAGGGTCATAGGTAAAAGGATAATGCAGACATGTTATATATTTGAAAACATAGAAAAAATTCAATCAAGATAAAGTGAAAAAATGGGAGATGCAATAGTAGAGAAATAGAATAAGACTGCTGTATAAGGGAGTAGGTAAGAGTCTAGGGATTCATATAAAACTATCAAGTTAGATAGTAAAAAAAAGTAGGATGATTAAAGTTCCTACAAATATCGTCAATAAGTACTGTGGATAAAATTATCAATTTATAGCTTAACAATAGAAAGCTTGTCTACCATGGGTGAGGCTCTGGATTTGATCTCCAGTGCTACAAAAGATTAAAATTTAAAAAACTATAGTAATGAAAATTAGTTACTTGGATAAGTACATAGACAGCTCTAAAAATTTTCCAAATGAATAAAAAGCAAACATAATATAATAGAAAAAGTAATCACAACATAAAATGACAAAATTGGGAACAAGCGTGGCAGTTATATCAATAAAGACAAACTGGTTTATTTCACCAACTGAAAGAAAATTATTTTCAAATTGACTTATTAACAAAATCCATCTCTTTGATGAATAAAAGAGGAACACCTAAACACAATGTTTAAAAAAAGGTTAAACTTAAAGAAATTCATTTTCTCACCAAGTACCTAAGATACAATTCAAGTGAATCAGAAATTCAAAGTTTAAGAAAAATAAAATACAGGTCTACAAGTACTTTAGGAAAATACGGATGGTGCCTTTGATAACCTGGTTTATTAGAGAAAATTCTCTGTAATGAAACATCTAGATGCAATAAACTGTTGATAAATTTGTCTACATAACACTTAGAAACACACTTGAATGACAAAAAATATAAGCAAAAGCAAATGACAAACTGGGAGAAAACATTTGCAGTAGACATCACAGTTCAAAGGCTAATGTCAGCAAAAATTGAGAAAGAAAACCAAAATAATACAGAAAATGAGTAAAAGACATGAGTGAGCAATTCATTTTTTTTTCTTATGTACTCAAATATACATTCAAATATATCAAAAGGGTAAAATTAAACACAACAAAACAGAACAAAGCAGATCACAAGAAAGCAATGTAAGGGACATAAATTCCAAAACTAGACAATTGGAGATATTCACTCTCTATCGTATTGACTCTTGTTTTCTTCCAAGTAGTTGTCCATATTGTCACACACAGGGAATTCACATGAAACAACATAGTATGGAATCGATCTAAGCAGGACGGGGAGGGCGTTTCAGGTCTTCTCAAGACCAGACAATAGGGAAGCCGAGAAAGGCTGTCATAGTGTCTCTCATTCTCCTAAAAACAACTGTCCATACCTTCATGTGTGTTGAACTTAAACAAAACAAAACAAGCTAAAATCACTTTGAACAAAGAATGATAATTTTGCTGGATTACACATCATGACATTATGGAATCAGCGCTGGGTACTGTAGTGTCTCTTTTTCTTCAAAGTGGTTGTTCATTTCAACATGTGTTATATAGTTGGTTCTAGTAAACTGTTTATAAGCTCTACACATGCATGAGTCTCTAAATGTCTGTCTACCATTTCTGTATTAGGGGTAAAAACAAAACAAAGCAAGATAAAACAAAACAATTCCTGGAAAAGCATGAAGCAAAAAAGTCATATATAACCACAATACAAGGTGATCTACAATGGTTACCAGCAGTATATAACTGTATATATCAGCAGTATATAACATCATCAATAAAAACAAAGCATTGGAGACATTATAAGACTTCAAAAGCAAGTAATAATCAAACCAGAGTAGGTATCTTAGTGAATCTTGTCATCTTCAGTGTAGCTGCCTATATACTCTTAGACTTGATGCTAATAATCATAACAGATTTAAATAGAATCAGTCAATATAAAGTAGCAATCTAACAACACAGATTCAAATAAGATCAGTCATAATAAGACAGTATAAGTTATAAAGGGCTTCAGATTAAGTTGATAGGAAATTAGGGATGATTACCATGATATGTCCTCTTAATTTTGGGATAGCTGACCATGTCCTCAAGTCTAGCGTAAGTAGACAAACTGGAACAGCACGTAATCCACCCAAGCAGAGTGATGAGAATAATGTAAATTTTAAATCTTGTTACCCAATTAACAATATCCTCTGCCTTCCTTTTCCACACAATTCCTCCCCTTTCACTCCCATGGGGTTCACTGCTTGTTTTGGGTCCCAATGCCTCCCTATATAGAGCATCTCAATGGACCCTATCTCCTGATCTACTCTGCCTGTGTTTCTCTCTGTTAATATTTCAAGGCCCTCTATACTAGAAATTATAGCCTATCTTCTCTCCCTTATTTCTGCTATTCTGTTTTTCTGCCATTGGTTTATTTTTCTGTTCCACTCCACTGTCTGCCCTGTTCATTGAAGCCTCTCTGCCACTGTTCCTGAAATGCTCGTATTCTTGTTATCTCTCTCTAAAATGTCCTCCAGTATTTTTTGTAGGGTTGGATTGGAGATCACAAATTCTCTCAGTTCCTCTTTATCATGGAAGCATCTTGCTTCTCCATTAATTTCTAGAGAGAGTTTTGCAGGATACATCAATCTGGGCTGGAGGTTGTTCTCCTTCAGGGCTTGAATTACTTCACTCCAAGCTCTTCTTGACCTGATGGTCTGTGTCTAGAAGTCTGCCGTGATTTTGATGGGTTTTCCTTTATAGGTGATCTGTTTCTTTTCTCTGATGGCTTTTAATATTCTGTTCCTATATTGAATTTCTGGGATCTTGGTTATTATGTGTCCAGGTGTAGCTCTGTTTTGGTTGTAGGTGGCTGGAATTCTGTATGCTTCATACATCTGCATACCATTTCCTTTTTCTATGCTTGGGAAATTTTCCTTAATGATTTCTGTGAATAACCTTTGCAATTACTCTGTTTTGACTCCTGCTTCTTCATTCACATGCTTTATTCTTAAGTTATAGATCCTCTTGTCCCCTAGCCTTCCAATTGTTACTGCCTGCTCCCTTGTTATTTTTAAGAGATCTTCCCTTTCATGATCACACATTGCAAGCCAGTGTTCAATTTTTGATAGTCTATCTTTGGTTTCTTTCAAGCAGTTTTGCCAGTTTTCTATGGAGTCTTTAGTTTCCTGGTAATCTCTTTGAATTTGCTTCATGAATTCTAGGTTTTTCTTGTTTTCTTCATTAAACGTTTCTCTCCTTTTGTGTTCCTCCATTCTTCTGTCTGTGTCTTCTTGAGAGGTGCCCAGCCTTTCTTTTATTAATCTACTTATCTCTTGTTTAATCTGAATTAATATTTCAGTTCTGATCCTGCTTACAAGGTCCTGAAGATATCTCTTTATGTCTGCTTCCATTGTGTTTGATGTTGCATGTTTGCTGCCCTCAATCTCTTTTGTATTTACCTCTTCTGGATCAATGTTCTCAGGGTTGGGGGCTGGGGTTTTTTTCTTATTTCTCCCTCTCATCATGTTTTTGGTTCCTTCCATACAAGTGTACAGTGTAATTCCCAGCCCCTTTGTTTGTTGGTTAAGGCTCCTCTGGAGCACGCAGGCCAGGGGCTTCTGCCTTTTGCCGGCCGCTATCAGAGAGTGAAGTTCAAGCAAGCACAGTGTGTGCTGGCTCCTGTCCTCTGGGCCAGTCAACCTTTGCAGGCCTTCACTGTGTCAGCCTGCGGCTGTGCTCAGGGAATTAGTTTGTAGCAATCCACTGGGTCCCGGCCAGGGGCACGGCCCAATCCAAGCAGATTCCACCAATCCGCTCGGCGAGGGGAGCAGCCAACTGAAGCCACTTCCTTATGGAGTTAAGGCTGTCCTGCCCAAATCCAACATGTTTTCCACTTGGTTTCCCCTTTCCCGTGGGAAGGTCTTATTCCCATCACTCACCGCGTGTTGATGCTGGTCCCTGAGAACTGCTGCGCTCCCAGACCTCCGACTTCAGCGTGGCTGTGGTGCAAATTCACAGTGCCTCTGGGTGGGTCATGTGCAGGGCTGGGTCTGGGTGAGCGGCACGCAGGGATGTTCAGCTCCATGCTCTGGCTGCTCAAGCCAGTCACATTGGCACAGTTTGGTTGGTCAGGTCACTCTTGGGCAGCAATTCAGGCGGCTCGAGGAGGCGCTGTGCTTGCTGATCTTAGTTTCACTAATGGTAGCCCTGGAACCTCATATTTGAGTGTTTTTTTAACTTTAGTTTCTTCCTGGGTTGAGAGAGTCCATCTTGCTCTGTTTAGGTCTCTCCAGGGTGTTAAATTCTGGCATTTAAGCTGTCTCTCTCAGAGAGGATCTCTCTCTTGCTACCTACCAGTCCGCCATCTTTGGAAAAAAATCCGAGTGAGCAATTCATTAAAAGAATTTAAAACCAACTCTTAAACATGAAACAAATATAATCTTATCAAATCTATGAAAAACAGGTATTTTCATAGATTGCTGGTGGCAAAGTGAAATAACACAACTTCTACGAAGGGAATTGGACAAGTTTTAAATATCTAAAGAAATATTCATTTAGCTTTTTGATGCATTAATTCTACTTTTAAGATATTATCTTGGAAATGTACCTACAACAATATAACAGAAGGCATGAAAAACGTTACTAACTGAGATAATATTTGTAACTAGAAACCACTGAAAACTTCCTGAATGTCTGAATACCCAAGATCAGCTGACTATGGAAGACAGATGAACATGGAATGAGGAAGTGAGACAGATACACTTTCTCTATGTAGCATGTCATTCAAGAATACACATCATGAATTGAAGCATGAGATGACATCAGACAAATTAATGTTCCATTTAAAAAGGAAAGAGAGAGGCTTATAATATCAACATATGTTGATATTATAAAAACAACAACCGAACGCTGTGGAAATATACCAAATTGAAGAAGGCCAAAGAAATAACTAACTATGACATGTGAGCCTAGACTGGAAACCATGCTGGTGGGGAAAATATGCTAGAAAAGGGAATTATCAGATTAATTGAGAACAATAGAAAATGGATGAGGTTAAAAAACACAAGTGCACTATTTGGCCTTGGTGGAGAAGTGATAATACCAAATAATCTATTACAGAGCTGTAGTTATGAAAATAGAATGATACTAACATAAAAACAGACATGAAAACCAACAGGATAGGATAGGATAGGATAGGATAGGATAGGATAGGATAGGATGGGATGGGATGGGATGGGATGGGATGGGACGGGACGGGACGGGACGGGACGGGACGGGACGGGACGGGACGGGATGGGATGGGATGTGGTGGGCTGGGCTGGGCTGGGCTGGGCTGGGCTGCGCTGGGCTCAGATAGGATATAGCTAGAAATAAATTCAGACGTCTACCTGCAGCCATCTGGTTCTTAACTAAGGCAAAAATCATATACATTGGAGAAAAGATGACCCTTTTCACAAATGGCTCTGAAAAATCTGAATACTTGCATGTAAGATTGGACCTAGATCTCGATCTCTTGTTCAGTGCAAAGATCAACTCAAAATCGATCAAAGACCTTATGGTAACACCTAAAACTTTGGGGTTTTTTTGGTTTTTAAAAAAAATTTTTATTTTAAAGAGAATAAAACAAAAGAGGGCAGAACAAAGCATATCAGAACAGAACAACATAAGCCACACAGCACTTTACAGTAGGACAACTGGACATTAACAGTAGCTATCAAAATATATCTTTCTCTGCTATAGTTGAGCATAGGTTCAAATACAATAATATCAAACATACCAAAATAGTATAAAACCATTCAAAAGAATGAAAGAATTACAGGATATTCTAAACCAAATAACAGAGAATGATCAATGGCTACTATAATATCTCATTTTCAATAAAAATATTTGTTTATACTATCACATATATTAAAACCCCAGTAAGACACAACATGATAGAACCTATGGTAATAGCTGAGCAGAAGCATGGTAGGACTTCTAAGGAAGACGATATTAAAACAGCAATGGCTGCCATAATGTTTTGTTTTCTGCAAAACAGCTGTTCATACCATCACACGTAATACATTCAAACAAAACAGATTAAAATCATTCCAACTGATGAATGAAAACAATGAAAGGCTTCAGAGCAATGAAATGGGAAATCATGATTGCCATAATATCTTACATACTCTTACCAACTCTCATACTAGGGAGACTATACGGTATTTACACATGTGAGTTTGGTTTATTTCACTTATGAGTATGGTCTCAAGTTGTGTCCATTTATTTATAAATATCTCAATGTGATCACTCTTGATAGCCGAGTAGTACTCCATTGTATAGAAACGCCACAACTTTTTTATCCATTCCTCAGTTAATGGGCACTTAGGTTGTTTCCAAGATCTGGCTATTACAAATTGTGCTGCTATAAACATGGGTGCACATATATCACTGTGGTATGATGTTTTCAGTTCTTCTGGAAATATTCCTAGAAATGGAATAGCTGGGTCAAATGGGACTTCCATACCCAGCTTTTTGAGGAATCTCCAGACTGACCTCCACAGTGGTTGCACCAGTCTACACTCCCACCAACAGTGCAGAAGAGTTCCTTTCTCCCCACAGCCTCTCCAACACTTGTTGTTGGTAGTGTTTTCTATCTTGGCCATTCTTTCTGGAGTGAGATGGAATCTCAGTG
>PVJX010015282.1:0-42921 GCA_004027295.1 Dolichotis patagonum
CAAAGCAGGTCAGCAGGACAAGAGTAACAGGCAACATTGTATATCTCGTTGTCTTCACAATAGTTGTTCTTCTACTAGGTACAGCAAAATCAAAGAAATACACAACATTATAGAACACATCAACACAGAGTATTGAATAGAGCAACACCGTTAATCAGGACAAAGCAAAACGGCGATAAAAATATCTGCCTTCAGAGATGGTAGAAGGAAACTCCCCCGACTTGCTGTACCAAATATGGTCACCTACTAAGAGATACCCAGATCCCTGGATCCCAATTGTTAACAGGGAGTGGGGGGGAAGGGGATGTGGTATGTTTGATTCTAAGCCCGCGCCCCAGTAGGCAGCAGGCTGTTTACTGGTTGGCTCGGCGCCCTAACTTCCAGCATGGCACGGATCTCAGGAAACGCTCTGGCTTCTTGTTTCCCCGCCCTGGGGTGTCCGTGGCTCCCCAGACCACAGTCACTTCCCAGGGCGGCTGGCTGCTTACTCAGTGGAGGTGCTCTTGCAGGGCAGGTGTTTTGTTCAAGACATCATGTCTGCCTTTGTGCAGTCTTAAAGAATGTTAAAGATGAGCTTTTGTACATTGGGACATACAGTGGAGGTTGCAAAGCCTGGGGTACGTGTGAAATGGGCAAGAAGATCTCATGCACACCTTTGGAAAGTGCTTGTGACAGTATCTCTGAAAGACAGGAATGAGCTCTCTTCTCATGACCTGATCCAACTATGAATCTAACAGGAAGGGTTTCATCCTAGGATCACCAATGTTCACATCTCTCCCTTTTGATTACAATCATTCTCTTTTAAAAAAAATTACTGATCCACCAATTTGCAGTCAGCTTCGAAGTATGCTTGGTGCTAGAATGGACCTGTCCTGCTTGATCAGGCCCCATGATGGAGTGAGGGTGGAGCTGAACATCTGGAAGTCGGTAAGAAGATTCTTAGTCACATTTGAGCAAAAAGGGAGCCAGAAAGAGAAGTTCTCAGGCATAGAAGACCCACCTATTATTACAAAGCTCTTCGTCAGGCACTGGTTATCACATCAAAGTGCTAGGCCAATGTTATTTAGTTAAGAATTGTACTTCTAGGGGCTAGGGATTTAGCTCAGTGGCATAAGTGCCTTCCTTGCAAGTGCGCAGTTGTGAGTTCAATCCCCGGTACCGATAAAAAAAAAAAAAGATTTGTACTTCTGCAGAGATTTGGCAGACAGTAGGTACATCTCTAAAAGGAAATAGTACAAAGTGATATGAATAGTCATCAGAGATCACCAGGTGTTGTTATTGTTGTTGTTGTTGTTGTTGTTGTGAGATAGAGTCTCCCTGTGCAGTTCAGGCTGGCCTTGAACTCCATATGTAGCCCAGATTGGCCTCAAACTCATGGCAATTCTCCTGTCTCAGTCTCCCTAGTGTTAGGATTACAGATATGGGCCACCATACCTAGCTATAACCCTTAGGTTTTATAATGGTTTGAGCCCTGAACCTAGGCTTGAAGGTAACCAACTGAATAAGTCAAACCACTACAGGAAGTGGTGAGGCCAGCTAGAGTTGTTTTATGCTGTCAGTCTCAGTTTCCCCAGAAGGATTTACCAAGACACAGCATGTAATCTTAGTAATAGCACAGAGTTTTTTTCATTTAACCAGTAGATAATCCAGAGCATGTTTACCATTTGCTAACCCATGACAGGCATTGTAATTAGGAAAATGTTATTTAAAAAGGACTATGAGTATAATTTTGGACAAGTTACTCACTGTGTAGACAAGGATTTCTTAGGCTAGGTTCTGTCAAGTTAGCCAAAGTAGCTATTGATTGTGAAATTTCATATCAAAACCCTAGGGAGGGAGAAAGGTATACATAAGCAAGGGGAAGTTAAGAGGGCCTGTAGTCTTGTTACAATAGGGAATCTTATTCCAACCTCGAGCCCTGGTTTGTTCCTCCTCTGTACTGGCTATGACACTGACCACCTGGGGGTTCTCTGTGGCATGTAACTTATGCTTTGTCCAGCTCCAGCTTCTAGAGTTTTAGGAAAGAATATTTCCTAATCTTAGCTGGATAGCTGAGACCAAATATAGAGAAAACTAGAATTTAGGATCCAATCTAATCTACCTATAGGGAGGTAATAAAAACTAGAAAACAATGAACAATTACAGTCTGAAAAAAAGTATATGTAATTTTTTCCTTAGAAACTTACACAAGTTTTCTACAGTCACACTGACTCCTACCCTTTAATTTGTAAAATGAGTTTAATCAGGTTTGATTTATGTATGTAAATGCAGAAAGAAATCTTATTTGCCATCCAGAAATCACAGACTTAAAATCTCCTGAAGCCAGAAAGTCAAACTGAGGCAGAAACTGGATTTGGGAATCAGCGCCTAATCTCCAGGGCTCTATTTACTCACCAAATACTGTGTGTCCCATGCACATTTCAACATGAGGCTTTACAGTTGAAGGCAAGGTTTCCAGTTGTACACTGTTATAGAAAGAACAGAATCTTGTCAAACCTGTGCACATTACATACTGCTGTAAGAACTACTAATACAGTTTCTAAATTTTGGAATAATCAAGTAGGGAGAAAAAAGTCAGTGTTTACAGTATTGTTAGGGACTAGGGATTTAGCTCAGCAGCATAGGCGCCTGCCTTGCAAACCTGTGGTCGTTAGTTTGATGCCCAGTACTGATTAAAAAAAAATTATAGTATTGTTTACAAAATTGTATTTTATTACATTGCTATAAACTGTAGATAGTTTGGGAAATAAATTTTCTTAAATCTACCAAACAAAAATATTTAAGAACCAACAGTATTTCAAACTAGTTCTCTCAACCTTGCAGGATTAAATGTTGTTCTATGCCATCTTCATTCCCAATGTCAGGAACCCATATCGATTTTTCATTCGAGTTCTGGGAATTTCTATTTTTATTTAGTTATCAGAAACCTGTATTCAAGAGTATCTGTCAGAGTCTTTCCAACTATAATGCTTTTAGGGAGCAACCAAAACTGGTGATAACAAAAAAACAGAATAGCCAGGCATAGTAGCACACACCTATAATCCCAGCCCTTGGGAGGCTGAGGCAAGAGCATCATTGCAAATTCAAAACCAGCCTGGGCTACAATGTGAACTCAAATCCAACCTGAACTGCATAGCGAGACCATGTTTCAAAAAGACAAAAACAAACAAAAAAGAAAAAGACAGCTACCATGGTTAAAACTGTGATGAGAGTTTGCTGAACTGTGATGAGATTGGTGAAGCAATTAGCAAGGAAATTCCAGTTTTCATTGCACATGGCATTTAGAATAGCAGACTGAGTGCATCACACTATGGTCTTCAGACTGGTTCATGTTTCTGAGTTCATAGGACACTTACACCAATAACACACCCATTGTTTGACAATGTCTCTCACACAGCCCAACATGCCAGCTAAACCTGGTTAGCTTTTCATCTCCGAAAGATAAAAGAGGCATCCCCTGAGGTTCTCTAGGGACCAAGCCGGAAAATCTCAAGATCAGTTTTAGGTCAAATAGGCTTGCTTTAGAACTTTGGTCCTGAGGAAGACTGCCAAAATGTCCAAAGTGTTAAAACATTTGTTGAAAATGGTAGTACATCATAATGAATAAGTCATGCAATTAGCCAAAGATAATGAAAAGGCTTAAAAAGCAAATAGATACAAAAAACAAATCAAAATAATACAAAACCTTATGTCTTTTAGGGCTCAGTTTTCCTAAGCAATGAAAAAACTAATCAAAATAAAACAAGAAACAAAGCAATTATCTTGCAAACATAAGATCTTTGTTTTCTGAGCTGGGTATTAAAAAGTAAAGAGAGTCCCTGAGGCAAGTTACCCTCAGAGGAAGGCCTTTTAGAATCACCTGAGGGAACAGCATTAGGACTGGCTCGGTACTGATAATGCATGTGGCGCCTCCACTCTTGGTAGAGAATGTAAGTGGGGGATTGGCTGGAGCAGATAGCTTGGGGTAGAGCGCTTGCCTAGCTATGCGTCCCTGGGTTCCATCCCCAGGACCAAAAAGAAAGAATGTAAAACAAGAAATCCCGTGTCTTGGGTGCAACTCTCGGAAACAAATGGGTGTGAAACTGTCTCTTACATGAACAATTCAAATACATCAGAAAGGCCAAAAATATAGATTCACATAATCTTAGGCCAGTAAGACAAACATTTTTAGCCTCAGCCCACAATAACAAGGCAGAACCAGGAAGAAAAACAAAAACTCCACAGGAGCTGACTTAAAAGATGAGAGAGGGCCACCAGTTCAGTTAAAAAGCTAAATAGAAAGTGAGGCAGGAAGAGCTAATGTTAGAAAATGGCTGAGATTTTTAAAATACAAGATTCAGAATGAAAAGCAAAAACCATTGCCAGTATTTTGTTTGTCTGGTTTTGGTTTCTGGTTTTTGTCTTTTTGAGACAGTTTCACTATGCAGTTCAGGCTGGCCCTGAACTCACTTTGGAGCCAAGGCTGGCCTCAAACTTGCAGCAATCCTCCTGCCTCTGCCTCCCAAGTGCTGGAATGACAGATGTGCACCACTGCTCTGTTGTCAGTTTTTACTAATGAGATCAACACTCTGGGAAAGCCTAGATGTTGTCCTTGTTTCAGCACAATGGGCTTGATTTTGATTTTGTGCCAGTGTACCAATGCTCAGTGTTTAGACAAAGCAACCACAATTTTTATTACAACCAGCTTGCTCACTACAAATTTCTTTCACAAGTTTTGTCTTTCACAAACCTGACATCTGCTTAGGCCTTCAGTTTTTCCACAAAATTCTCATGCAAAAAATATGTCCTCTGATATTCTTTGCATATAGGACTATATATTTATCAACTAGAATTTTTGACTCTTAGTAACTTTAATCTTCTGAAAGTTCAGCAGAATGATAATGAGCCATTCTAAGTTGTTTGTCATGTACCAACAGTCAGTACAACTTATTTTCTAATTTCTAGACACGTTTCCTTGTGAAGCAATTCACATTTCAGTACTTTAAGTCACTTGGAATTGACTTTTATGAGTATCTATTACTTAATGTGACATAACTTCAAAATCTTCATCGCATGAGAAGTAAATTTGTAAACATTTTCCCACCTACATTTACCTTGTTTTATTTTTTACTGTTTTTCTTGATTCACACATAGACAGCTGCTGAAACTGAGATTGCAGGCCAGCACAAGCATCATGAAGGCCTCTTTGGTCAAAGACATGCAGAGCACAGTCTCCCTCTGCTCCTGGATCCTCACATCAGAATTAATTTCTATAATTTTGACCCCAGCAGAGGCAGCCTGTGTCTGTATCGCACCCGCTTCGATGATGCATCAGTGTGGACAGTGGTGTTTTATAAGCCTTATGTATCAGTTCCAAAAATATGACTTTGTTCTTAGACTGGATTCATAGTTTTATGAACTCATGTTAAACCTGATGTTTAGCAGCCAAACATACACTGATGATGCCAAAGGCATTTTCATTTATATTTTACCAACAAAGTTTAAACCAGCTTATTTACAAAGATTTATTTAAATTATATGAATGAAAAAGTATTTGGATTAACTCCTACATATTTTTTAGCAAGCTTAGGTGTGTTTTATTTATGAGCACCCATAAGCCAATTAAAAATCAAGCTCTTATAAATCTGTGTTTAAAAAAAACTCATGGATTGACAGCACATAGGCATATAGACATATACAAGCACACAGTCAGAGTAGAGTTCATAGTTTTCCTTTTAAAATAAAAAGCCCTTGTCTTTTATTTTGGCATCACAGAGACTTTGATAAATTTTATTTTCTGCTGGTTGTTGTCCAGTCTGTTAGGGTCTTACCTATAAATCTCAGAGTCAGTGGCCTGCCTATCTTTTAGGTCCTGGCTGGATTGAGAGTTAAACTTAAGGGAACAAAAAAGGAAAGGAAGCCCCAGTTTCATGCAGGATCTGGCAAGGGAATAAAGTTTTCACAGAAGTAGAGTCAGTCATGACACTGATCAGCCAAAAGAAAAGTGACAAGGAGAAGACCTAAGAGGTGGGGAGACTCTGAGTCTGACATGTGCTCTTGGTCTGGCCCCTTCTCCCGGAGGTCAGACACTGCCCCTTCCGGGACGGGGACTGCATAGGGACTGGACCTCTGCTGTTAGGAAAGAGCTCTCGCACTTTTAGTGTCTTTTCCTAAATAGCAAACATGCCCAAACAGCAAATGTTAGCCTTCCTGTGTCTCACATCAAATCCCCTGGACCTTTTAGAGCTTTCAATGATACAAACAGCCTGCTGTGGCACACATGCAGTAGGTTTGCCATCACTGCTAGGTGCTTCATGTTGAAAGCTGAGTTGACAGTTGAGGAAAGATCCATTAGTACCATGGTAGCTCGAGTGGCAGAGGCCACTCTAAGTGCAGTGAGGAGCCTGGGAAGAGTCAGCTGGCCTTGAGACAGCATCTCAGCACCACACCTGAGCTTTAACACCTAAGCTGAGAAGTTTCTATGGTCCCCAGAGCGGCCACACAATGTCCATGTGGTCACATGCCACTGAAGACATGCATGGGATGAGCCACCACACAGCCAGCCAGAGTCCCTAGGGAAGCTCTCCTGCACACCTTAGCTCATCACTCAAAGATGCAACCAAAGTGAGAGTCCTCACAACTGTAGATTAAGTATGCAGATCAGACAGACTGTTAACCAAGGCATGCCAAGAAGACTTAGGAAGGCCATGGCCAGGTGGTGGCTACCTTGGCTGGCCAAAACTCCCAGTGCTATGTGAGCAGTAGAGTGACCAAAGCTGAACGAAAGGAAAGGAAATGACATGGGATGGACATATTGCTTAAGGTAGAGCAGGGATTTATCATGGAGAGGCTCCACAGTCAGACCAGTAGATTCATGAGAATATAATATCCCCTGGGGGCTGTGCAGAGGCCCAGGAAGGTAGCTGCCAGTCAGGAGTCAGTGCAGAAATTCTTAGGGAATGAAGGGTGATCCCACTCAAAACCAGGTGCTCAGAGAGACCCAGCTGTCAGCTCAACCTACTACAGTGACCCAACCTTATTCTGGTCACCACCCCTAAACTACAGGACCCTGCTTCTGGGATGAGATGGGTCTCATGAGATACCTGTGGGGGCTCCAGGAGCTGGGTCACAGGCACAGGGTGAATATCCTACAGCAGGGCCCTAAGGAAAGCCTGGCATAGGTATGCAGCTCCTGAAACAGGAATGGCCAGGCAGGCAACCCAGGGAAGTCAGAAGCTGTCAGCTAAATGTCAGAACTGTGCTGACCTCAGCAGGAAAGCTGAGATCAGAGCCTGAGAAGGACACTCATTTCATGACCAGGAATGGGAGCCCAGACCCCTGGTGCACTGAAGAGAAGGCATGGCAGATGAGGGACTGTGAGGGAATTTAAAAAATAGGGCCCCAATAAGTGCCTGCCTGGAAAGTGCAAGGTCCTGAATTCAATTTCTGGTACAAAAAGAAAAAAAAAAATAGGGCCCCAACCATATTTAAGTACTGAAGGGAAGAATTGTGCATAAGATGAAGCAGTAAACATGGTGAAGTTCCCAGAGAATAGTGGGTCACAAGAAGAAAGAAAAGACACAAGGTAATTCTATGATTTCTTGGAAAAGCAAACTTAGTGGTATGGGTTGCAAGAGGTAATAGGATGAGGGCAGGGAACTGGAAAAGTACCAGGACAAAACTGAGGAGAGGAGGACTGAACCTGTACAGAATATGATCTGTGCCCAGTGTAGGTTCTCTAGATTAGAGTATGAAGATCCCTCTTCTTCCTCTGAAGGTCAGAGTGTGAGGATCCATGTTCTTCTTGTGAGGGTCAGGGTGTGAAGATCTATGTTCTTCCTGTGAGGGTCAGGGTGTGAGGATCCATGTTCTTCCTGTGAGGGTCAGGGCATAAGGACCATTTTCCCTCCTCTGAGAGTTAGACTTTGAGGACCAGTATGTATCTTCTGAAGGTTAGGCTATGAAGACATGGGCATGTCATTTGAAGGTCTCATTCTACTCTTTCAGAAACACTGTGTTTTATTTCTATGTTCTGTTTGAAGGCCACTACCCTGTGTGGTTTGCAGGAGCTGATGGGCTTGTTGAGAGACTTGTGAAATTTGGCTCTAGGTGGGAGGAAAGGAGTGCTAGCAGGGAAGTGGAAGTGAGAATAACTGCCCATATCAGGTCCTGGCATTGGGTGCTCATGACTGTTCTAGAGATAGAGGTGTCCTATCTGGCACATTCACAGTGACAGCATGACATACAGTGAGAAATCTGTCGTGCAATCCTAGGATTCATGCTGACATCAGTCTCTCTCCTGCAGCATCTGCTGTCTCGGCTCCACCTCCTGGAACCCCTGGGCATCAGTGTAGTCAGAAGCCTCTCATGTCTCCCTACAACAGTGTTGGTGCAGACCCCAGTGATGCTCCCTCTGCCAGCACTTGCTGCCTATCTTCCCACTCTGCCCCTTCACACACTGATGTTCCTTCATCTCTGGCATTGTGTAGTTACAGGTGGCATCCACATCTTTGAGAATGAGGAAGGACCAGGAAGGGAAGTCTGGCAGCAGCCATAAGTATCCCTCTGAAGAATGCCACACACCCTCCTGGCCCCAGTAGCTGCCTCTGATGTCCTATTGGATAAAACTGTGGGAGGTCATGAGGGCAGCTGGAGCCATGATGCTGAGCCACCTGAAAGCATCCTTTAATATTTGACAGCGTGGCTGAAAATGTGGATGGGCCAGGAGAGGCACGGGGCTATCCCCAGCTTGTTAGGAGCTTCTGACCCCTTATACCTTGGCACATGCACCGGGGCACTCAACCACATCCCACTCTTTGAAGGCCATCTGGGGGCTTTGCCAGGCCCTCACTCGGGATGTGTAGGCTGAAGTAGAACCTACCTCCTGCTCCTTGTGGAGGCAAAGCTCAGACCAGGGCCAGGAGGCATCCTACATCTTGGAGGGTAAGAGTGGAGACCCCTCCATGGGAACAGAGATAGATGAAGCTTTGCCCATGAGTAAAGCAGATGGCATGATGGGCCACAGCTGGTGGCAGAAGGGCTGGTGGACTCTGAATGAGCACCCTCCCCCCAGCTCATAGCTGCACTTGTCCTGATGAGCATCCCACAGATGAGCCACCAATGAGAATGAGGCTCATCCCTCACTGACCAACAGGGAAGAGCATATAGAGGCCCGGCCTGGATGGGCTGAAGCAGGAAGCACTTCACTCATTGCAGTGGGTGCTGAGCATAGCCTCTCAGTGTACCTATGCCTATGAATGAGGTCCTGGACACCTGTTGCAGACCTATTAGTAATGTCACAGGACTAGGAGAGTCTGGCTTGTGGCAACAAGACCAACTCAGGAATCAGGAGCTGATAGGGTGGGAAGCCTCAGCCTGGGCAGGGCGAGGGGCTGAGGATAATGCTCCAGGGTTGGGAGTCAGGGCTCATGGCTCAGAAAGGGGGGTGAATAGGTGGAGCTGGGGTGGAGGAGCACCCACTACCCACAGCAGGACCATGCGGCCTCTCAGCACTGGTCTGGGCAGCAGCCTTCTGGATCTCAGCCTCTGCCTCCTGGCCAGCCTGTCCACAGCAACAACCTCTCTCCTCTTGCCACAGTGTCCCCACTTCAGCTCATTCGCAGATGAGCTCACCGACTATGTGACGAGGAACATCCTGGCCATGCCCATCATGAATGGCAAAGATGTCATTGCTGTGATCATGGCGGTGAATAAGCTCGACGGCCCATGCTTCACAAGTGAGGATGAAGACGTGAGTGTCCAGAGATGTGCTGCTGTCTCTCTTTCACACATGCTGGCCTGTGTGCTTGTGTGCACATCTCACCACACTTCCAAGCTTACCTGCCTGCACTGTCTCCATGTTCTTCTGTGCATCCATGTGTATGAGCCAGGTGCCACTCTTACACACTTGAGCTTGTATGCACAAGCTCACTGCAGTGGGTGCTGAGCATAGCCTCTCAGTGTATCTATGTCATGTACAGCCAGTGGCCTCAGAGTCGTGGTCCTTCCCAAGCACATACCTGGCATATCTGAAATCTGGAGTTTCTAACTCCTGCTGTTTCCTGCTGTTTCAGGTCTTCACAAAGTACCTAAATTTTGCCACATTAAACTTGAAGATCCATCATCTAAGCTACCTCCACAACTGTGAGACACGCCGAGGCCAGGTACCTCACACCCACTCATCCCCTGTCCCCAGCCTTCTGGCCTCCCAAGCTGGCCTGTCCCAGTGAACAGCTGAGGCTCAAGCTCTGTCTAAGCTGAGCACAACTGCCAGGTAGGGCCAGGTGCCGCTTCCCATATCAGCTAGGCAAAGACTGGCCGCATGGGTGCTGCACTCCCCACAGGTGGGCTGGAGAGGGGAGCCATCCTCCAAGGTAGTGCTGAGTTCTTGGCAGGGGTAGTTGCAAGAGGCATTCTGTAAGCCTGGATATTCCTCTCACCTTGGCACAGTGGATGAGGTACCTGCAGAAATATTATACCCAAGGTGACTTTGGGGACAAGGAAGGTGACAGGCCACTTTAGACCTTCTCTACTTCTGCTTATGAATGAGGCCCTGGCCACCTGTTACAGACCTATTAGGAATGACAAGAGGCTGCCACTTTTGCCCATTATCCTGAACCAGGGTTCCCACCTCCTTGGGACACCAGGCTCACATATGGGGGCCACAATGGCCTCCATGAGGTCTGCAATGAACACATGGGCACCTGGAATGGAGCCTTTGGCAGAAACACCTCATCCCTCATCCCACAGCCTGCCCCACAACTACCCCAGCAGATGCTGGGGTAAGGCTCAGGGGAAGACAAGATCCCATATCCTGGCCCTCACTGTGGCTATGAGGAGGACAGAGGCTGTGACATTGAGGAGCAGAAGAACAAAGTAGGCTGTGGGTGGGAGAGACTTGCCCAACCACAGAGAGGGGCCCAGTGGCAAAAAGAAGTCAGACATGCTGAGGAATGGGCTGGAGGTACGAAAGGGGAAGGTGGCCAAGGGATGGGGAATGGTGACAGGAGCATAGGGGCACATAAGGAAGATAGATGGCACCATGGGAAGGAGGGCCAGGGTACAGGAGCTGGTGAACAGAGGGCACAGACATTCACCTGCCATGGCAGATATTTCCCCTTAGGGTAAATCCTAACCAAGAGCATCAAGGGGCCCCAAGTGCTGCTGGTCCTAGAGACTACCCACCTCCACAACCACACATAAGTGCAAACGCTTATGACAGCACAGATGCACACCCCACACAGCACACACCACGGCGCAGATGCGCACCTCAAGTGCACAGTCTTATCAAGGCACAGATGCATATCCCACACGGTACACACCACAGCACAGATGCACACCACACATGGCACATACAACATAGCTTACCTCCACTTTAATGAAAGAGTGCACACAACTCACGTACAGAAGTCATGCATATACATAAACTGCACATTCACACCCACCACACACTACATATTTTGCCACCCACCATCCAAAATCAGTGCACAGAAAAAATTTGGTCATTTACCACACATGCACTCAGACACAAAGTGTACAGGTCAGACATATACACTCACCCTGCACAGCACACTGCCTCACACCTGTCTACCACACACCTGTCTGACACAGCTGTCAGATCACACACAACACACACACCTCTATGCAGTCACCACACAACCAACACTTGCACACCTTGCAAAGCGCTGGTCCTGCTCCTGCCTCTATGGTGTCCTCCCTCCACCACCAACCACCCAAATGGTTTAGAGCATAGTGTTGGGGTTATCAGCCAGTTCTCCCATGGAAAACATCCCTGTGAAGCAAAGTATCCTTTGTCTTCAATCTCAAAAATGGCACTTGTCTACAAGCTTACATAAAAGCAGCACCTCTCCTACCCCTAAAGGGAGCAGCTTCCACGTGCTCGTAAGAATCTCTTGACAGGTCTTCAGTCTTTCTTGAGTCTCTTAAGCTAACATTTATTTATTTATTTATTTAGTACATATTAAGTTTCACTTTTTGTAAAGTCCTATAGGTCTTGATAAATGAGGAATGACATATACCCACCCTTGCATTATCGTAAAGAATAACTTTTGCCCTAAAAGTTCCCTATGCTCCCCATACTCAACCCCCCTCCACCTCCACTGAACTCCCAGAGATTGTTACTGTCTTCACCGTTTGTTCTCTCCAGAGTGTTGGATAGTGAGAATTGCATACTGTATGGCCTTTCCATGTTGGCTCCTTTCACTTAAGAATATGCTCTTAAGGTTCCTCTATGTGTTCTTGTTCAGCTATTTTATTTTATTGCTGAATTACACTGCTTTGTCTGTCTGTTTCAAGCTCTCTCTATCCATTCTCTTACTGAGAGGCAGAGTGCTTGCTTCCAGCATAGGAAGTGATGAATCAAGCCGCTGCAAACACCACTGTATGTGTTTTCAGCCAAGGTGCATGACTGCCTGGCCCGCCGCTTAACTTACGGAGGCACTGTGAAGGTATCTTAGTTACTTTTCTCTCATTTTTGAGATAAAATATCTGACACCCAAAATTAGGGAAGGGAAGGTTTATTTCTTATAATTTTGGAGGTTTCAGTCCATACTCAGCTAGCTCCAGGGCAGGGTGGCATGGAAGGGCCACCATTCATGGTCCCCCAAAAACAGCAAGGGTGAACCATGCAAGAGAAAAGACATGCCTTCTTCCTACCCTTACACTGTATGTTGGCTCCACCCCTGGGCAGGTATAGGACTCACACCACCAATCCCAGTACTAGACAATGAACCAATCATGAATGCTGGATTCAGCTGTGACCATGATTGCTTGAGGCTTGGGGGGGAGCACCTGAAAGAATAACTTTTGCTCTAAAAGTTCCCTGTGTTCATAACATTCCACCCCTGGTCCCCCAAAGACTCATGTACATCCTTTATGTAAAAGACATTTAGTTGCCAAAGTCCTAACGGTTTCAGCATTGCTGAAAAATCCAAGTCCCAAGTCTCCTCCAAGCTCTAAGGCAAACTCATAGCTGCAAGTCCCTGTACAAATAAAAACAAAGTTAAACACTTCCAACATGAAATGGCACAAGATAAACATTACCGTTCCAAAAGTTACAAAAGGAATACAAAGCATTGGAACCAAAGCAAGTCCAAAATCCAGCAGAGCAAACATTAAGTCCTGGAGTTCCACTCTGCATCTGAAACAATCTGGTTGTAAGCTCCAAAAGGCTTGAGTGACTATCCCCACTACACTTCCAGGGGTTTCTGCTCCACAGCTTCTCTCAAGCCCACTCTGCTCAGTTTTTCTTGGATGATCCATGTTCCAGGCTTTTCCAAACTTTTGGAGTCTCCACTATACCTTTGGCTTCACAGCTCCACATACTGCCTTCTCAGGGGCACACTGCTTGACTTCCCAGGCCTTCTGAAATTGTGGTGGAAGCTGCCTTAACCTCAGAACTCATGCATTCTCCACTTGCCTAACACCAACACCACGTGGAGCAGTAGCCAGGCTTTCCTTTCTCTTGGCTGTAGGGGTCGAGTACCTGGATCACAAAGCTCTCTGAACCTGATTGTGAGGAAGAGCTTCTCTAGGCTGCCATCATTCTGGAATCTGGTGCGGCTGCCACCATCTTGGAACCTCCTGTGGCCTCTGTCACCACTCTGGAACACAGCACTCTGCAGCTTTCTCCTCCAAGCAAAGTCTTTCCCTTTTGCAGTTTTGAGGCTGCAAAGGGTAGAGACAAGATGCCCCCAGGCTATCTTTTTTATTTCTCTGTTCCTTCTCAGCAATTGAGGTCTCAGCTCTATCTCTGTAGTCCACAGTTTTCTGGTCAAACTCACAACATTTTAAGTTTGATATATGGTTTCATATATGGTCCTCTAATGACAGATAGTATTGAGGACCTTCTTATATACCTGTTTGACACTCACACATTTTACACTTCCTTTAAGTGTTCAGATCTTTTGCTCTATCTTTAAATTACATTGTTTGTGTCATTATTGTTTATTTTTAAGGTTTATAAAAATATTTTCAACACAAGCCCCTTATCAGATATGTTTTGAAAATATTTTCTCCCCAGGTATGCCTTATCTATTAGTGTATTTGGCAAAATAAAGGTTTTAAATCCCATTCATCATAATTTTTCTCCATGGATTAGATTTTACTTTGTACTTAAAAACTCCTTATAAACCCTAGACTTTCCCTATGTCATCTTCCCGAAGTTTTTTAGTCTTATTCTACACTTAACTCAGTAATTCATTTTGTGAAAGTTGTGCTGCTTTGCTCTTCTTCAAAGGTCAATGGATTATCCATCTGATCTATTTCTGGGCCTCTCTTCTGCTCAATGGATCTGTCTGCTCTGTCACCAGTACCACATTATCTTCATCGCTATGGCTTTATAGTAAGTCTTGAAGTGGGGTAGTGTCAGTTCTCTGGCTTTGGTTTTTTTGGTTTTTTTATACCGATCTCACTATTTAGCACAGGCTGGCCTTGAACTCACTTATGTAGCCCAGGCTGGTCTCGAATTTGCAGTGATCCTTCTGCCTTAACCTCCCGAGTGCTGGGATTACAGGTGTGCACCACCACGCCCACCCTGATTTTGTTCTTTTTCTTTAGTATTGTGTTTCCTTTTCCTTTCCATATATCTTTAAAAACAGTTTGTCAACATCCATCGCATAGCTTGCTGGTATAATTTGGATTGTGCTAAATTTACAGACCACATTGGGAAAAACTATAATGAGTCTTTTGGTCTATAAACACAGAATGCCTGTTAATTTAGATCTTATATTTCTTTCATCAGAGTTTTGAGGTTTCTACATATAGATCCTACATGTATTTCATCAGATTTATACCTGCATATTTTTTATTCTGGAGCAGTAATGTAAGTGGTGTGTTCTTACTTCCATGTTTCAGGTGTTTATAATTGTTATGAAGAGTATGTTTACCTCGTTTCTTGTGAGCTTGTTATAATCTCTTACTAGTTTCAGGGTTTCTTGGTGATTCCCTAGTATTTTCATGACATAGACAATCATGTTATCAGCAAAAGCAGCTCATCTCTTCCTTCGCAATTTTTATGCATTGTATTTTCTTTTCTTGTCTTGTTACATCAGCTAGGACTTTAACTATAATTTTGAATAGAAGCAGTGAGAAAAGACATCTTCCTCCACCCCATTCCATTTTATTTTTAGTACTAGGGATTGAACTGACTGCCTTCTCACTGAGCTACATTGCTAGCACTTTTTAAACTTTTTTTATTTAGAGACAGGATCTTCCTTAGTTTGCTAAATTGCCCAGACTGGGCTAAAATTTGTAACCTTCTTGCTTCAGCCTCCCATAGTGCTGGGATTATAGGTATGAACCACATGCTCAGCTCATCATTAACCATGATGCCAGAAAAAGGTTTTGTAGAACTTTTTTGTCTATTCGAGGAAGTCCTCTCTTTCTAGTTGCTGAGGGTTTTTATTCTGAATGAGTGCTGTATTTTTTTTCAAACAGTTTTTCTGCATTGATAAGTCCATGTAATTTTTTTAGCCTATTGACATGGTAGATTATATTAATTGATTTTTAAATTCTGAATCAGGCTTGCACATCTATAATAAATACTACTTCTTCATGGGATATAACTGTTTTCATATGCTGTTTGACAGGTTTACCAGCATTTTGTAAAGAATTCTTGTATCTATGTTCATGAGCTGTGTTACTCTGCAGTTACTCTTCCTCTAATGCCTTTATCTGGTTTTGCCATTGGGCAATGGTGCCCTTAAATAATGCATGAGGAAGTGTTCCTCACTGAGACACAGAGAGAAGGCACTTTGGTGTCTCCAGTGTTATCTCAACAAAGAACACTGTGATCCCAGTTATATGCAAATTTGTTCCCACATGCCAAGCAAGCAGTCAGCAGCAGCAGATGCCAGCCACGTGTCTTCTGATCCACTCAGCTCTGATGCTATCTGCCTAGAGATCTGGCCCCACAGATATCCCCACCACTGATACCAGTTGCAAATACTAGATTTTTACCTGAGCTTCTGACTAGACAGCTATAAATCTGATATATTTGTCCATTTCCTGTTGCTATAACAAAATACCTGAGGCTGGTGCTTTATAGAGAAAATAGGTTTGCATAGCTCACAGTTGTAGAGGCTCAAGGATGCAGTATGAGTCTCTGCTCAGCATGGTGAGAGCCTGTGACATATGATGTCACAATGGTGGCAGCGCATACAAGAATGGTCACAGGGCAAAGCAAGGAAGCACTGGGGAACTCACTCTCTCTGCAGGAACCACATTAATCCCTCCCAGAACAGCATCCTGACAGCCTAATTACCTTGTACCACTTCTTAGTATCATCTGCTGGGAACTAAGCTTCCAGCAACCAAGCTTTGGGGGACACAGTCAAGCCAACCCAAGCCCAGTACTGGGCTCCCAGCATCCCTTTTTTGTGTCCAATTCATTTGCTACAGTGACTCACAAACTTGGACATGCTTATGTCTCCCAGTTTATTATAAAGACCATCACAAAAGGCATAGCTAAAGATACTCACTGGCAAGTCATGGTGCAGCATAGAGCCTTCCTTCTTCCTGTGGATGCACAGCTCTCAAAACAGTGGGTTTTATGGAAGCTTCACTGTGTGGCCATTATCTGTTGCATCCCTGGCCATGTGACTTCCCTTTAATGCTTGCTGCAGCCTCAGCACCCTCCAAGGCTGTCTGCGGACTGTGGCCTGTGTCACTCACCACCTGAAGGTTAAAAGTCCAAAGTCAAGGTGTTGCCACCAGGGTCTGGGGAAGACACCATCACTTCCTTGCACAGCACAGAGCAGCAAAGTCCTGTCTACCCCTCTATAAGCACACTAACCCCATGGCAGGGCCTCAAAGCCTGATGTGACCCTAATACTACTGCAGTCTATACCCCACAAACATCACATTGGGGTCAGGGCCCAACATAGGGACCTAGGGAACACTGCTTAGTCTGTAGCATTTCTCTTGCTCTCTTTGTTTTGGTTTTCATTTGTGGCTTTTTCAGGATGGGATGAGGGAAACACTGGGGACAGAGTCAGGACCTCGTGCATGCAGCCAGGTGCTCTGCATCTTGCCATCACTGGGCTCCCTATCAGCTTTTTCTTGAATAATTGAGGCTTGCTGCCCTTTTGCTAGAGCTTGGAGATGGGGACAGCTGCATGAGGCTCTCCTGGATTTGAGTCTGTCAAGGGTGTGTCGCTGGGTTGCAACCTTCAGTGTTTGTTGGCCTCTTTTTCCTTCCTTTGGGTGAGGTAAGAAAGCTGGGGTTGGCTGGCTTCCTTTCCTCAGGTGGATGTGGCAGCACTAAGGAATTTGGACGTATTTTAAAATGGTTCATTTATCCCTCTGCCTGCTAGAATGAGGAAGGGATTTTTCTCAGATTTTCAGCTTAAGGGACTACCAGGCCCTTGGAAAGAAAATCCTCAAAAGCATGGCTGCCAGGCTAGGTCAGGGCCTCTCCCTGTCCTCTCAGCCTCTAGCAACCATCCACATGACCCCTTGTTCCCATCATTAGAGCCTGAAGATGGCTCTGGAAGGGCTGGCCTTACTGTGACTGTCACCTGCCTCTCAGATTGGGGGTGTCCTGGGACCTCAGGGGTCCCAGGGGTCTCTAATGGGTCTAAGGAGTTGATTTTTATTTCATATCCTGGTAAACTAAGATGTGTTTGCAACTGTTGCTAAGCCTATAAGATGGTTTTACTCCTTTGTAAGATGTCTGTGGAGAGCTCACCAGTTCCAGGTCCCTGCACCAGCAGCATTCTAGCTTTGCTCACTGATGTCTGCAGAGATGCACTCCCTAGGGTAATTTGCAGCCACAAGCCAGTAAGAGCTTTCTGGCTGAGCCCACAAACACCAGAGTGAGAAAGTGGCCATGCAGCCCTCAAGTCCAGAAAAGAGGCCCAGTAGAAGCCCTAGGGGGCCCCAAGTGGCCCTAGGCCCAGTCATCCTGAAGCTACTTCTTTGGAGAAGGACCAGGGGCCAGACTTAGCCCCAACCACTCAAAGTCAAAGCCACCCTAACACCCTAGACACCACTGTGGGGCAGGGGTAGGAGCTCATATATGCCCCCTACTGTGGGTCTCACTAGGCCCCCTGACCCCTCCCACAGCCACACTGCAGGAAGACTGGGTTTATTCTCTACCTGGTAAGTCCGCACTCACCTCCGCCCCACTGAGCCCAGCACCTCAGCGTCTCTCCCCTCACACACCCTCAGTCTCCCCGCTCAGCAGTCAGAGACGTATGTGGTTTGTGTGTGGTTCTCCCAGTCCTAGCTCAGCAGTGAACAAACCAGCACTTCAGAAACAAAGGCTGAAGCCTGGACCTGCCCCAGCCTGCAGACAGGCAGCACGCTGGCTCTGTTGAGTTCAATAGCCACTTCTGATTCATCCTGTGCCAGGTTCTGGGAAAGCTGCTTCTGAGGGCTTGCCTTGGGCAGCCTTCCCAGGACCTAGCTCAAAGGAAGCACAGGCCAGACTTACAGCTAGCTCCTCCTGGGAAGAAGCCTTGCTAAGGCCAAGGCAGCCCGCGGCTTGCAGTGCAGCCTGAGCTCAAACTTTGCCTTTCTCCTCCAGAGCTGCAGAAGTGCCAGTTAGCAAGAATTAAATTTGTTCTCCAGTCACTCACCCACCCTCCTCCAGGCCCCAAACCAGGCAGTGCAGAGTCAGTACCTGCTGTGTCCTCATCTCCTGCCCTGCCCAGCTAGATCCTCTCAACAGCATCTGAGCTGCTGGAATTCCTTTGTGATCTATCTGGGAGCTACCTGGAAGCTGTCTGGTCCACTCCAGTGCAGCAATTGAGGGCACCTTGGGGCAGGTCTGTGGCCTCTCACTGTCCTACCCATGAGTCCTGAGCTGAGGACAACTCATCCGAAATCTCCCAAAGACAGAAGTGGGAAAAAGCTGCAGCCTTCACTGCAGAGTTCACTTCTACTTGGTGGGAAGTGGGAGCTTAGAGGCCAGGAGGTAGTGTAAGAGACTGGAGGTACTAGAGGGGCTCTTTTGGAGCCCTACCACAATACCCTCAATGGGGGGGGGTCCTGGTGTCCATTGTCCTTCCCTAGTAAATATCTTAAGACCAGAGGCAAGGGTTGGTTTCAAGGAAGGAATGAGAGTATTAGTCAAGATTTTGATCATCTTTTTCCTTTATATAATGCCTTAAATTACGGTTTTTGATAATTTAATTTAAATTTAATTCATGAAGATTGAACAGTCCATAGCCAGCAGTTCACCATAAAATAAGAGTACTGGCAGTAATACTGGATACATCCTGTCTTAAAAGACCTTAGGGTGCAGGTCTGTGGTCACATTCAGCATGAGGAGACATTGAAGTCTAGTCCATGAGGAACATTCTTCAAAACAATTCTTTAGGCTGGGCATGGTGGTGCACATCCATAATCCCAACACTAGGGAGGCACATCCATAATCCCAACACTGAGGCAGGAGGATCACTGAAAGTTGGAGAATAGCCTGAGCTACAAAGTGAGCTCAAGGCCAGCCAGAACTGCATAGTGAGACCCTGTCTCAGAAAGACAAAACAGTTCTCTTGTTGACTGGCCTCCCTGCAGACAGCCTGTCCTCACAGCTGGATTCCTCAGGCTAGTTTCTCAAGGGCCATTGGATATTGTCCTCATGCTGCCCCTAAGACCTAAGATCACCACTGCTCTGCACCCTAGGGTCAACCCTTTGGGACTTACACCAACAAAGCCTATGGTGATGATAATTTGATGGATCCCAGAGCCCAAGCATGGACTCTGGAGGTCAGAGAACCTGCTGTGGTTTTCTTCCCTTTGGGTAGGTCCCAGCTCCTTGGACTGTGCCTGGCTGCCCCTCAAGGCATCCTGAAGCCTCCTTCCATAACTGATGTCCTTTTCCATATGTCAGCTTCCCTTCCCATGTTATCTATCCCCAGAACCACCTAAGCCCAGGTCACTCCCCTCATCACCCAGGTTTGCCTGATACAGGGTAGGTGTATGGAGACATGGACAGAGGCCTGGGGCTCACAGAGTCACTGATGCCTTGGAGATTTGAAGACATGGAGAGCATGATACATACCTGGAAAGAGGGTACTCACCCCTTGGCCCTACACATCTTGTCCCATCAGATACTGGCACCCAACTTGATGTTTCTAATAGTTTTCCAGATTTATTCTACTATTAAATGACAAATAATAATTGTACATACCTTGATGCACACCAATAATCTCATACTCTAGGAACCGAAGAGGGGAAAATTTCAATTCTGAAATTTCATACATCTGCCAATTCAATTCTGGCCAGCCTGGGCAACTTAGTGGCTTAAGGAGATCAGATCTCAATTTTTTTAAAGGGCTAGTGGTAGAGTTCTATATAAAGGTGCTGGGTTCAATCCTCAGTACCATACACATGCAAAGAAATTTACTTATCTATTGGGTACAATGTAGTGTTTCAATACATATATGTTTGTGGAATATTTAGATCAAACTAGTACATCTAGTACCTCAAATATTTATCATTCCTGCTTGGTGAGAACATCTAAAAGCTTTTTCTTTTAATATGTAGAGTGTTACTAGCCACCACCTTCTGTGCTTAGGCCACCAGAATACTGCTCCAGCCTAACTGAAATGTATGCCAGCCATCCTACCCTCCCTTTTCTACCAGCCCCCACCACCACCCTGGCAGCCATTCTCTGCCTCAATGAGTTGGCTTTTCCAGATTCTGCATGTGAGATCATGTGGAATCTGTCTCCTTGTCCCTGGCTGATTTTATTTAAGAACAGGTTAGTTCCATGTCTCAACCCTCCTTGTGAACAGTGCTACATTGAACACAGGTATGCAGTTCTCCTTGACATGCTTCAGCTCCATTGGGAATCACCCACTAGTGAGGTTCTGGATCACAGAGCAGGTCTATTTCAGTTTTGTGAGAAGCCTCCATCCCAATTTCCAAAACAACTGGGTGATTTACATCCCCACCCACAGGCCACTTCGGCCCTTCTTCATGCTCTGGCCAACACTCATCTTTCATGTTTCCAAAGTAGCCAATGTAGTGTGCATGAGATGATACCGCCTTGTGGGTTTCCCTGCTTTCTGCTAATGGTTAGAGACACTAAGTGTTCTTTCATACGTCTGTCAGCCATCTGTATGTCTTCTCTGAGGCCAAAACTTGTTTACTTTGATGCAATACCATTTTTCTATTTTTGTTTTCATAGCCTTTGCTTTTGGGGTTATATGCAAAAAAATCACTTCTCAGATCAATGTCACAGAAGCTATTAGAACTGATAAGCCAAAAAAATTGAAAAACCATTGATAAATAAATTCAGTAAAATTACAGGATAAAAGAATTGTGCCAGGATACTGAGGATTTAGCTTAGTGGTGTAAGCACTTGTCTGGCAAGTGGGAAGTCATGAGTTCAATTGCCTGTACCAAAAAAAAAAAGAAAAGAAAAGAAAAGAATTATGCCAGGCATGGTGGTTTACACCACCAACATTCAGGAGGCTGAGGTGGGAGGGTCATTGAGAGTTCAAGACCAGCCTGGGCTACAAAGTGAGCTCAAGGCCAACCTGAACTGCATAGTGAAATCCTCTCTCAAAAAGACAAAATTATAAAACTCATAAAAATCAGTAGTGTTTCTATCCTGAAAAAAATTAAGAAAATTTCATTTAAAACAGCTCAAAAAAATAAAAACACTTAGCTATAAATTTAACCAAGAAAATGAAAGAGCTATATATTGAAAACTATGAAACAGTAATGAAGAAATTGAAGATGACACAAATAAGTGGAAAAACCTTTCCATGTTCATGGACTGGAATAATTACTACCATTAAAATGTCCATGTAACCAAAATGCTCTATAGATTCAATGCAATCCCTTTCAAATTACAATATCATTCTCTACAGAAATAGAAAAACCATCCCAGGACTCACATGGAGCCACAAAATTTCACAAATAACCACAGCAATCAACCCAAAAAGAACAAAACCACAGGCATCACACTACTGGCATTCAAATATAGCACAAAGCCATGGTAATAAAAACAGCATGTTACTAACACAAAACCAGATATTGACCAATTCAATAGTAGCCCATAAATAAACCAAACTTGATTGATTTTTTTAAAAAAAAGATGCCCAGAATATACAGTGGGAGAAAGGACAGCCTCCTCAGTAAATGGTGCTGAGAAAATAGCTACCCACATACAGAATAAAAATAAATCTGGCCTCAACTTTTACTTAAGAATGGACTAAAATAGATTATAGACTTAAACCTAGACAGAAAAAAAATAAGGCAAGATTCCAACATTTCAAAGTCAAGAAATTTCTTATAAGAATGCGCTTTCCAAGTATCCTTGACAGGCTGGGAATCTCAGGCAGACTGGTTGCATACCTCATCCCTTAAGGCAGACAGGCTCTGTCCTGGTGTGGATGTCCTCTCCCGCAGGGAACCAAGGTCTTGGCATGCAGACTGTCCTTGGTCTGAGTTGTGACCAGCCTGAGGTAGGACTGAGTCTGAGATAAGGAAGGGTTGACCTGCATGCAGAGGAAGAGGCCTGGATCGAGAATGTGTGGGCAGGGTGGGTCCCTGAGCTTCCTCTGATCTGCTCAGAGGACATGGTATGCATCTGTCTGCAGTGGATATGGTGTGTATGTCTGTTCCTGGTGGACACAGAGTGTGTCTGTCCTCAGTGGAGGCCATGTGTCTTTCTTCAGTGGATATGGTGTGTGTCTATCTTCAATGGACATAGTCTGTGTCTATTACCAGTAGACATGGTATGTCCCGCATGGACTCAATGGTGGGTACTTTTCGTCTCATTGGGCAGTTGCCATTCAATTATGCAGGAATTTGTGCTCCTTTCCCTCCTGAGCTGTGGCAGAGGCTAACAAGACAAGTGAAATGTGCTCACACTCAGCATGGCAGTGGCAACAGGTGGGCTGACCTGAGTCCCTAAGGGGGAGGGAGTGGCATGACAACTGGGGGTACAGGCATGCTTGAGTGCTGGGAAAAGGGGTGCATGCCACAGGCAGCCATATCATCCAGGGAGCAGGAATCACCCCACAATGTCAGATCCTGGATAGTGGCAGGCAGAAGAGGGGAGCCCCCTGCTGGGATAAGGGAGCTGAAAGCAGGAGAGGGCCCCTGGTGGGTGAACTGTGGGGAGGCCAAGTCTCCATGGCCTTTCCCTCCTCTGACAGCAGAGTAGGGAGTGCTCCAGAGGGAGCTGCAGGAAGAAGTCAAGCAAAGAAACTATGAGGATGGGGTGAGGCTAAAGTGGTTGGCCCTTGGCAAGGAATGTTGCAGGGCAGAGGAACACAAGATTGGTGGGGTCCCCAGGGGACCTGTGTTAGAGAAACCCAGCTTCCTACAGGCTGTACAGTGGCCAGGTGGGGAATGGCAGTTCAGGCTTTTGATTTTCAATCTCAAAGCAAGCCATTTCAGTTTTCACTCATCACTGACCATGAATCTAGCACTAGCCAATAGCAGAGATGTAGCCAAAGCCAGCAGGCCACCATGCCCAGCATCTTCTGGGGCCCCAAGGCCAAGGAGCAGGTGGTCTCATGCACTGTGTACCCTCAACCAGTGTCCTTGGGGTGCACAGCCAGGCACTTTGGCCAGATGCCTGTGAGCTAAGAATGCTGGGTATACATGGCCCCCATTACTACCATGGCCAGACAGGTGGGTGCCTTGGCCTACCACGTGCCACGCCTGCAGGTGCTGCTCTGGTCAGCCAACAAGGTGTTTGAGGAACTGACAGACATCGAGCGGCAGTTTCACAAGGCCTTCTATACCGTGCGGGCCTACCTGAACTGTGAACGGTACTCGGTGGCCCTCCTGGACATGACCAAGGAGAAGGTAAGGCTGTGGGCTCCAGGGACACCCAGCCTGGCTGCATTTGACCAGCCTCCTCACTTTCCTCTTCTTGGCTCAGGAATTCTTCGACGTGTGGCCTGTGCTGATGGGAGAGGCCCAACCGTACTCAGGCCCACGCACACCCGATGGCCGGGTGAGTCCAGGGGCATATGGCCCACAGTCTGGCTCCTCTGGCTTCAGTTCTAGGAACAGAGGGAAAGCAGAAAACAGGGAAGTCTGGGTGCTGTCTCCCCTTCCTAATGTCAGAGGAGCAGCCCAGGGCTGTGGTAGCCTCAGCAGCTTCCCCTGTGTGGACCCAGGGAGTACACAAGGCAGGTGGACACAGAAGGAAGGTGGATCTGACTCTGAGTACACAATATGTGTTCATGTGTGGGGGCCAGTCTGTGTGCATGCATATGAGTGTTGTGAGTGTGTAACATATGTGTACATGTGGATGTGGTTGCCCATGTGCCGTGTATATGATGACCTGGGTGCTACATGTGTTTGGGATTACTGGCTCTCACCCTCAAAGGAGCAGATGGGGAGCCCCATGCTGACATATTGCTTCTAGGAAATTGTCTTCTACAAAGTCATCGACTACATTCTCCATGGCAAGGAAGATATCAAGGTTATCCCGTAAGTTCCAGGGCCTCACAAGCTGTGTCTCCCAGATGCTTAGGAATGGCTCCAGGGGCATAAGGTGGGGCTTTGCTGTCCTAAAGCCCCTGTGCTGTGGGGAAGGGATGTTTCTCATGCAGTCGAGGGTGTGACCAGCCTGAAGGATGGACAGCCCAGGGTCAGGTGAGTCCCAGGTGCCCTGTCTGCCCCGTGGGTGTGGAGGCCCTCAGGTCTTGGTTGTACAGTGGGGTCCCTACAAGAGGGATCTACAGTAGCCTCACACCCTGAGGGTTCCATTCAGAGCTCAGGGCAAGGGTTGGCCCTAGAGGGCCTGGTGAAGGGGTTTGTGTGGCCAGTGATCCCGTTACTCATGAGCCCATCCAGCATCCATCCCCAGGCCTCAAACAGGCAGGAGGATCTAGGGACCAGGCCTGAACTTGAGTAAGGCCAGAATCACCAGGCAACTAACTGATGTTGAGTCTGGAAGAAGTGCATACTGAATAGGGGCCAGCCTTATCGCCTGGCTTCTCTACCTTCCCTGGGTTCCCAGTCTCTACCCTCTATCTTCCCAGAGCTGAGGATGGGACCAAGCTGATGCTCATGTGTTGCCAAGTCCCACACTGACCCTCTGCCTCTCTCCCTAGCACACCCCCGGCTGACCATTGGGCCCTGGCCAGCGGCCTGCCAACCTATGTGGCGGAGAGTGGTTTTGTGAGTGCCTCACCCCTCCCCAGCCTGCACCCACCCCTACACCCAACACCCAGCCCACTGCCAGCACAGGGGACAGCTTTGCCTGTCAGAACTGTCTCCTATGAGCCAGGGAGTGGATCGCAGCTGCCAGGGTATGGATCGCAGAATGCTGCCAACAGCTCTGGGTGACACATTTCTCCTTTTCCAGATCTGTAACATCATGAATGCCTCCGCTGACGAAATGTTCAAGTTCCAGGTATCTGCTCACTCATCACAAAGACTGTGTGCTTTGCTTGGAAAAGAAAGTATTGTGGTTCATAAATCGTGGGCTGAATTAGATTTTGATGTTAAGAAACAACTACTGATGCTGAGAAAGCTGTGCTCCTGCTCATGGGTCTGCAGATAGACAATGTTCAGTAGAGGATTGGCTGGTCCTGTCTGGGCTAAGTCAATCCTGCCTGGGCTCAGCTGATCCTGCCTAGCCCCCACAAGGTTCAGTGCCCCTTGATCTACCTGTCTTTGCCTGGGGATGTGGTGCCAGGGCAGCTCTTGGGAGCAATCATAGGCACTGGTGGGAACACACTGTGTCCAGGGTCCTGGAGGAATGATCCACTGTCCACAGTTTACTGTACAGGCCCATTGTCCAGGATGCGGGTGGTTCAGGGCCCAGTGCAAAATGGAAAGGGGAGGCCCCAGGAACATTAAGCGGAAGGCAGCGTGGGACCCACCCCTCCTCCTGTGAGTGGCAGCCCTCACGCACCCCCAAGGCTAGTGCTGCCAAGACATCTCTAGTGGGAAAGGTTTGCCACAGATACCATGGGCACCAAGGTCCTAGGTAGCAGGTGGAAAGACAGGAAGACCAACCCACATCACAACCTGAGGGCAGAAGAGATGGAGCCCACTGCCCCTAGAGCCCTGGCCAGGCCTAGGACCAGATGCCTTCAGCTCCACCCCACTCCCTGCAGGAGGGGCCACTGGATGACTCTGGCTGGATCATAAAGAACGTGCTGTCCATGCCCATTGTCAACAAGAAGGAGGAGATTGTGGGAGTGGCCACCTTCTATAACAGGAAGGATGGGAAACCCTTCGACGAGCAGGATGAGGTCCTCATGGAGGTAAATGCTGGCTTCACAGGCAGCCCTGCAAGATGGTGCAGGATGCTGAGGGTGGTCTGTGTGCATCAGGGAGCATGCTGGTCTATGTGCATCATGAGGCACTGCCCAGATGTCCACTCAGAGGCACTTGGTGAGCTGCAGGAGGCCTGGGAACTGGGGACCTGCCCAAACCATAGGCAGGTATATAGCAGGCGCTCACCAGGGCACTAAGGGTATTTCAGTGATGCTACCACCCACCCTCAGTCCCTGACACAGTTCCTGGGCTGGTCAGTGCTGAATACAGACACCTATGACAAAATGAACAAGCTGGAGAACCGCAAGGACATCGCACAGGACATGGTTCTATACCACGTGAGATGTGACAAGGATGAGATCCAGGCCATCCTGGTACAGCCCCTCTCTCTGGGGGTGGTGGGGAGCCCAGTGGTGAGGACATGTCCTTGGGCCCCAGTGATTGGGCCCAGCCCTGGTCCCTGCTCCATCTTCCCAGCCCAAGGACATTCCCGTGCCTCAGCCTCAGCTCTGAAGTGTGTGACCGAGCCTTCTGGGTCCCATCAGTCACCCACAGGCAGGGCTGGGAGGTGAAGAGAGGGAGCCACCAGTGTACAAACCTTGTCCATAGGAGTCAGAGTACTTGTGCCAAGGGACACTGTCCTTCAGGGCCCAGAGGCCCCTTATCTAGCATGCTCATGGGGTAGAAGGGACACTGTTACCATGTCACAATCATTCACCTGGGCCCATAACCCACTCTTGCTGTCTGTCAGCCAACAAGGGAACGCCTGGGGAAGGAGCCAGCCGACTGTGAGGAGGAGGAGCTAGGGAAAATCCTGGTGAGAATCCACCTCATGTCCTTGGTAGATACCTGTCACTGCTGTAGTGGTAGGAGGGTGCCTGGCACAGCATGCCACCTTGTGGTACTGCTGTGGCTGGTGGACATGTGATGGTGCTGGTGTGCTCCTGGCTCTGAGTGTTTGTCCTGCAGAGTTGACTTGGTATCTGCCCACCAGTCCCCAGGTCCTCTCCAGAACCACCCACTTCTTGGGCACCTCTGGGACCAAATGTCCACCTGTGCTGTCTCCTCCAGTAGGACCAGGCACATTGCCTGTGAACCCCAGTGTGTATGCATCTGTGTGCCTTGTGTACACATGCATGTGTATTGTGTGTGTTCGTGTGCTCATGAGTCTCCCAGTGAACATCATGGGACCAGCTTGGTGGTATGATGTCTCCATCTGCATTGCCTGTGTGCCTTTGCAGAATGCCTGGGCTTTTCTTCCTATGGTCTCTGAGTGTGTGTGAGTGTGCTCACTGGGTTCTGGAACCCAGAGTGTTGGTGTCATGTTGCGTGCATGTGTTTATGGGGTGTGTCTGCACATGCATAGTTGTGTCCACCTAAGTCTATACCCATATGTACCTTCCCATGTGCTCACTTATTTCTCCAACACAACTCCATCCACCCAGCCAGGCAAGTGTCATGGGGTCACTGTCTAGGAGCAGACAGGAGGATGGGCTGAGAGAGGGCCATGTAGTACCCAGGCCACAGGCTGCAATGTTTGGAGGGTAGACATCCCCAGAGGTGCAGGAGCATCTGACTGGACAGAGGACGCAGAGAGAAGACAGGACAAGAGAGGTGGCACTGCAGTGGGCCTGCTCCCTCAGCCCACACCCCCTGCAGAAGGAAGAGCTGCCTGGACCCACCAAGTTTGACATCTATGAGTTCCACTTCTCTGACCTGGAATGCACCGAGATGGACCTGGTCAAGTGTGGCATCCAGATGTACTACGAACTGGGAGTGGTCCGAAAGTTCCAGATTCCCCAGGAGGTAGGAGACATAGTTAGGGATCCAGGTGCCCTGGGAGGTTGGGGGATGTCGTTAGGATGAGGGTCTCATTTCTAACTGAACATTAGAAGGCCAAACATACTCATTATAGAACTGCTAAAATAGAAATAGCAACCATGTCTAGAACAAGCAATTGGATGGGTGTGTGGATGGTTGGGTGGGTGGATGGAGTGGGTGGGTGGGTGGGTGGATGAATGGATAGGCAGGCATGTGGGTGGATGAGTAGGTGGGCCAATGGGTGGGCAAGTGGATGGTTGGGTGGGTGGGTGGGTAGGCAGGCAGGTGGGTGGATGAGTGGGTGGATGGAGGAGTGGGTGGGTGGGTACATGAGTGGGTGGACAGGGCAAGTGGGTGGATGAGTAGGTGGGGGAGTAGATGGATGACATGAAATTAGATTAACAGGAGTTCCAGACAGTTTTCATTATGTGTGCCACTGGACACTAACAGGGTTGGCATGGGGTGTAGAGTGAGTTAAGGCAGCCTCTCTCCAAACAGGAAACACATGGCATCCTCTTGGCTGGCCAGAGGGGTCCCTAGAGACCCCCATGGGGATGGTTTCTGCCCTGGCCCCAGCTCTGTCCTGCTCCTGTTCTGTACTACCTTCCTCACAGTTCAAGGGAGCAATCAATCCTCTTTTCTTTTGTTCTCTGGAGAACATAAGAATAGGCTGGAATTTTATAAAGAAATTTTAGTAGATATAAAGGGAAAACAAAATAAAATTGTGTCAAAAATATTAACAGTGTAAAAAGTGTTTCCAAATAATTTTCTGGCCCTAAATATGACAATGGAAGCAATAGGAGTTTCCCCTGACCCACAGTCTCTTGCCCAGAGATTACTTCTACAGAGTCTCCTCTCCTGTCCAAAAGCAGACCCATGAAAACATCATGCATAAAACTGACTTTTTTCCCTTAAAATATCACATATCAAGGCAGGAAGGGTACTTCACACTTCTAATCTCAACATTTCAGGAGGCTGAGGTGGGCAGATACAAGTTCAAGTCCAGTTTGGAAACTTAGTAATTTAGCAAGACCCTGTCTCAAAATAAAAAATAATGAAAGTGCTAGGGATGTAATACAGTGCAAATAGCCTGTGTTCAAACTCCAGTAATAAAAAAGAAGAAAAAAAAGGTACAGTCTTGGGATCCTCTTTCCAGATTGGGACAGGGCCAGAGATGAGGCCCCAAATTCTCAACACCTAAAGCTGCTTTACCTGCCTGGTTCCAGCTTCCTGCCAGCCCCACCTAGGAAAGGCAGGCATGGGCCTGGGAACTAGGGAGATAGGGAGACAGGGCCTGAGAGCCTGTCCTGCAATTCAGACCACATGAGCTCAGAGGCTGGCTGTCCTCTGCCCCCAGGTCCTGGTGCGGTTCCTGTACTCTGTCAGCAAAGCCTACCGGAGAATCACCTACCATAACTGGAGGCACGGCTTCAACGTGGCTCAGACCATGTTCACACTGCTCATGGTATGCAATGGATGGGACACCCTCATATGGGGCCACACAAAGGTCCACACACAGAGCCACAGTGTCATACACAGAGCCACAGAGCCACACTCAGGGCCACACACAGAGCCACAGGGCCACAGAGCCATGGGGGTCACACACAGAGCCACACTCAGAGCCACACATAAAGCCACAGGGCCACACACAGAGCCATGGGGCCACACACAGGGCTATGGGACCACACATAGAGCCACAGAGCTACACTAAGAGCCACACACAGAACCGCAGGGTCATGGGGGCCACACACAGAGCCATGGGGGTGACACACAGAGCTATGGGGTCACACACTCAGAGACATATGTGGAGCTTCAGGGACATGTGTAGAACCATGGAAAAACATATCAGGTCACACACAGGGCCCCAGGGACACTTGCAGGGGCCATAAACCACACACAGAGCCACAGGGCCACATGCAGGGCCATGGTGCCACACAGATGGACACAAAGCAGGGTAGGAGCCAGGCCTGGGGCCCCAAGTATGAAAAGATCCTGGCTCTCCAAAGTGGGTAAGGTACTCAGGCTACCAAGAAGCAGGTCTTGGCCCACTACTGCTGGCCCAGAGGGACCCATGTGTTCCTGTCCCCACAGACGGGCAAGCTGAAAAGCTACTACACAGACCTGGAAGCCTTTGCCATGGTTACAGCTGGCCTGTGCCATGACATCGACCACCGCGGCACCAACAACCTGTACCAGATGAAGTAGGCACTTGCCTGGGTCAGCGGGGTCACAGCCTGGGGTCAGGGCGCAGGAGCAGGCTGTGGGCAGCCCTTCTGATGGTCGGAAATGGAATCTGTGACAGGTCCCAGAACCCCCTGGCCAAGCTCCATGGCTCCTCAATTTTAGAGCGGCACCACCTGGAGTTCGGAAAGTTCCTGCTGGCTGAAGAGGTCCATATCCACTCTGGGCTGGGTCCTCTTGTGGGTGGGCATAATCGCTATAGGAACCTGGCTATAAGCGAAGACAGAACAGGCCTGTGGCCAGGAAGGGGACGAAGATGACTGACAAAGCATAGGGGACACCAAGTAGAGAGGACATCATGGGTCAGGGAAGCCTGTCCTTGTCCTGTCCTTCTGAGGTTTAAGGCAGACCATGGGCAAGAGGTCCTGGCCCAAGAGCCCTAGGCAACAGGAACACCTGGCCTGAGCTGACCACACGGCCCCCACAGAGCCTGAACATCTACCAGAACCTGAACCGGCGACAGCACGAGCATGTGATACACCTCATGGACATCGCTATCATTGCCACAGACCTGGCCCTCTACTTCAAGTGCGCTTAGGGATGGGGCATGGGCAGGTGGGCAGACGAGTGCATGGCCACATCAGACATGGTGACCCTCTGCCACTGTCGTCTTCCTATTCCCAGGAAGAGGACAATGTTCCAGAAGATTGTGGATGAGTCCAAGAACTATGAGGACAAGAAGAGCTGGGTGGAGTACTTGTCCCTGGAGACCACACGGAAGGAGATTGTCATGTGAGCTTGCATCCCCTTCAGGAATGGCTTCTAACCTATTTGGGACACCTGGGGACTGCCCCAACCTCACCTACCCCAGTTTCAGGAAGACAGGGCAGGATTTGTGGGCCTCAGATCGTGGCCTTTGGTCACCACAGCCACACAGGAATGGCCTGACCCCCCACCCCACTGTGAGACTTATGGCTGTGCCTTCTTTGCCTACAGGGCCATGATGATGACTGCCTGCGACCTGTCTGCCATCACCAAGCCCTGGGAAGTGCAGAGCAAGGTCAGGATGGCAAGGCATCCTGACCCAAGTGCCCCACCCCACCCAGGGCATTCTGGGTCAGCATTTGGGACCTCATGGTGGGGGAACCTCATGTGTAGGTAACACACGCCTGCCAGGCCCCACTCCTGACACCCTTGTGTGCACCCAGGTCGCACTTCTGGTGGCTGCTGAGTTCTGGGAACAAGGTGATTTGGAGAGGACGGTCCTGGATCAACAGCCCATTGTGAGTGCTATTTCCAGGGCACTGGACCCACCTCAGCACTCATGACCCAGGACTCATGGTGACCAGGCTCCTGGGTGGCCCTGTAGGAAGAGGGTGCAGGTGATGCCTGCACAAAGGCTCAAGTTGAGGAAGCTGGAGCAGCCAGGTTGCTGCCAGTCCCAGAGCCCTGGGACAAGCCCTGGGGGGCAGGAGGGTAGTATGGCAGGGATGAGGGTCCAGGCCCTGTGTCACCTCCCTCCATTTCCCCATAAGCCCATGATGGACCGGAACAAGGCGGCTGAGCTCCCCAAGCTGCAAGTCGGCTTCATCGATTTCGTGTGCACATTCGTGTACAAGGTGGGTACCAGGCATCCATGCTGACCTGGCAGTGGCTGGGGAAGGATGCAGGTGGAGCCAGTAGCATTCTCACCGGAGGAGGGACACTGTGTGGCCACATGCCAGGTTGACACAGTAGATGGGGGGGGGACGCCAGGGCCCCTACCTAAGCCTGCTTTGCATACCCACCTTCACCCCATGTGCTTCCCAGCCAGGTGCTTCCCAGGCAAAACGTGTCCTCATACACCTCCCAGTCACCCCACCCATGGCCCAGCACACATGGGACCAAGGTGTACCTTGCTTAGGGTGATCTGGAGGACAAGGGTAGGGCTGGGATGGCTTGTGCCTGCTGGTGTGCCTGCTCCATGGGACCTGCATCTAATCAGGGGCCCTATCCCTACAGAACCCAGAGTTCTGTTGTCTGTCCCCAAGGACACCTGGCAGGATGTAGGGGGACTTATGGTAGGGACCTGACTACAGAGCCTCATGTAAGGCCCTATAGGACACTTTGGCTTGTGGGAGCCAAGCTTCTCTGGTTGCTCTTGGTAGTGGTGACTGATCCACTGTCCTAAGAAGATGCTGTCTCGTTCTAAGTGAGGTTTGTGCTGAGCAGCTGCACAGGTAGGAGCAAGGACATTCTCTCCTGGTGGCCACAGGTCACGACCTACATACACACTTCCTGCTGCCTTCTTCACTCCATCCACACTGTGTGATCTGTGTATGTGTGATTTGTGGTGTGCATGTGTGATATGACTTGTGACACGTAATATGATGTGTGTAAATATATGCATTGTGTGATAGGTAGGTGTGCATGTGTGATGTGCATGCACATGACATGTACATGATGATTGCACATGTGATGTGTACATGGTTTGTGAAGCACATGACGGGTCTGATGTGTGCACATCCATATATAGTATGTGCACATGATCTGTGCATCTGTAGTGTATACCACTGTATGCATGTGTACACATGATTGTGTATGAGCATGTGAGAGAAACAGATGGGCCCTGCCTCTGCCTACCCTCACCTGACAGAGCCCATCTGCAGTGGCCTAGCCCTCCTGACCTGGACACTTTCTGCCCTGTCTGTATCACAAGCACATATATCCCAGGCCCCAAGCCTCCTTCTTTAGGGCTTTGCTGGGAAAGGAACATCTCAGGAGTCCCCCTGGTTGAGAGGCCAGGTAGGGTAGACAGAGGTCAACATCAAGTTCTCCAGGAACAAGGAGACAGGCCGGGCTTCCCAATTTTCCCCAGGAGTTCTCCCGTTTCCATGAGGAGATCCTACCCATGTTCGACCGTCTGCAGAACAACAGGAAGGAGTGGAAGGCACTGGCTGATGAATATGAGGAGAAAGTGAAGGTTCAGAAGGAGAAGAAGGAGGATGAAGACAGAGCAGCCAAGAAAGGTCTGGGCCCCTTGCCTTGGCCTGGGGCAGGCACCTGATTAATACCCCATGTCAAAGCAGCAAAGTGAGGGTCAAGGATATAGCTCAGCAGCACAGCACCTATCTGGCAAGCACAAGGTCCTGAGTTTGATTCCCAGTACCAAAAACAAAGGAAGGGAGGGAGGGAGGAAGAAAGAACAAGCAAGCAGCAAAGTGGCAGAGGCCATGTAGCAGTCAGACCTAGAGAAATGTAGAGTGATACTGTGCAAGAGGCCTCTTCCCACAGCTGAGACCTAGGCTGAGATTTCTCCTGCTCTCTAAGGAAGTAACTGTGCTGCCTCTCCCTTCACAAAGGAGCCAAGCTCCTCAAGCACCTCTCATGTTCTGTCCACAAGTAGAAATTACCTAAGTATTTTTGGAAAACCTACCCATTGTCCCACGCCACCATAAGAAACAAAACTGCAAGTCTAAAACCAAAAACAGTAACCAAGAGGCTGGTGGTTTAGCTCAGCGGCGTGCCCGCCAGGTAAGTGCGAGGTCATGAGTTCAATTCTCAGTACCAAAAAAACAAAAAAAAAAACCCCAGTAACCAAGGGCCAGGGATAGAACTCAGCAGCACAGCACCTGCCTGGCAAACACAAGGTCCTAAGTTTGATTCCCAGTATGGGGGTGAGGAATGCTAGTAACCAAGAAGGCCAGGCATAGTGGCACACGCCTACAATCCTAATACTTGGGAGTCTGAGGCAGGAAGACTGCTGTGAGTTCAAGGCCAGTCTGGACTGCATACTGAGTTCAGGATCAGCCTAAATTACATGAGACCCTGTCTTTAAAAAGACAAAAAAGAGTAACCAAAGAAAGAAAGAAAACAAGCTAGCATACATTGACCAGAACTTGTTTCCATTTCACCCCACATCATGGGGATGTGATACAGCTGGTCAGCACACCCCAAATTAGAGTCCCAGTGGCACTGCTGTGCTCTTCTTGCCTGTCCTGCCTATCCCATTTGGTCTTCCTGAGGTTCCCTTCTCTCCCTACCACTAGACAGAAGGCCAGCATGAACAAGGGAGCCTCTGGGTTACCGGAAGCTGGAACTGACAGTAATTAGGGCACAGTGTCAACAGAGGCTAAAGCTCTAAGACAAGCTCAACCCAGCTAATCGGCTTAAGCTGGGTATGGACCACGCTCTGCCCATTATCCTGCAGCAGCCAGTAGAGGACATACAGAGTACAGGGAGGGAAAGTGCTTGCTCACTGTCCGTCTTCTCTTGCAGTGGGCATGGAAATTTGCAACGGTGACCCAGCACCCAAGTCTTCAACCTGCTGCATCCTGTGAGCCACTGGCTCACTCCCTCCACACACCTGCTAGACTGGGGCCCTGCCTTTGGTTGCATGGTATAAATTAAGCAAGGGAAGTGCTGGGCATAGTGGCACATGCCTGTGATACCAGCGCTCACGCAGCTGAGGCAACAGAATCACTGCAAGTTCAAGGCCAGCCTGGACTACATAGTGAAACCGTCTGAAAAAGAAAGAGAAAGAAAGAAAGAAAGAAAGAAAGAAAGAAAGAAAGAAAGAAAGAGAAAGAAAGAAAGAAGGAAGAAAGAGAGAGAGATAGAAAAGGAAGCAGAAAAAGTGACCAAAGATAATTTTGGATACATTTTTTAAGGTTTGTTTTTATGAACTAAAGCCAACTATAACTTCGATGGTGTAGCATGTTTGATTTTTTTAGATAGTTCCCACAGAGAGATCTTTGAAAAGGGTCTGGAAGTCAGAAACCTGAGTGTTGACATTCAGAACAGCATGCGTACATACGTGCACATGTCGATAGTAACATCTATCCCATCTGCTCTAGTAGACATGCCCAGGAATTCAGAATAAAAAAAACCAACTCTCCCATTTTTAATGATGGAATTATTGTGGTGGGCTGATAGAATTTGACCCATCAGGAAGTTATGCCAAAGTCTGTTCATGGCAGTGAAGCAGTGGGAGGGGGATCTGTAACAAACCCTTGGGTTAGGACCTGAAGCTGCCAGCCCTGCATGGGGGAAGTTTTGCTTAGAGCACCTGTCACTGCCAGTGACAATGCTGGTGAGCATACAGAAAGAGGCATAAAGTCCCACCAAATTTCACCATTCACTTTTGAAAGGGTTACCATCTAGTGAAAAGTAACACGTCCTTTTTTTAAGTCTCATTGCATGGCCCAGGCTGGCCTTGAACTCCCAATTCTTCTGCCGAAAATAAGAGCTGACACATGTGAGCACCAAGGCATTTGCTACCCTCACACTGGAGACTTTCAGGGTGGGGTAAAAAGGGCACAGTCAGCACAGCCACCTGCCTGCAGCAAGGGAGAGCTGGTTTAACCCTCACCTTACCTCAGAGACTTATTACAAGAGACCAAGACAGGGGCCAGGGGTCTCCAGGTTCCAAGGGATTCTGCAGCAACCAGAGGGATCCAGAAGCTGGGATATCAGATGGGGGCACAGGTTATCAATTTCACCCACAGAAACCAAAAGGTGCTTTGAAGTGTTTTGTGTGCTGTTTCTCATCACATTTGCAAATAAACTCACTTTGCAAACAAAAACTGGGGTCTAAGCATAGGAAATTTGCTCAAGGCATACAGCTGGGAAGTAGCAGCACTCTCCCATTCTACTCTGAACCACCAAGCCAGGACTGCTTAGCTCACCACCTACAGAAGCCCAGGAGCCCAGCCTGGTGAGGGACATCTGCCTGGCACATACCCCAGCCTGCCTGAACAGTTCAGTGTCAGGACATAGTCTCAGGACCACCAGGGACACCTCCCCCAAGATCCCAGCAGGGTTGTGGGTTGCAGACAGAGGGTCCACCTTCCCAGTGTAAGGGCATGAGCTCACCTCACCCCAAACCCACCCTGTAGCTTCCTCTGCCTGTCCAGAGACCTGGGCTACTGACAGAAGCAGCTAGGAGAGCCCAGAGTAGACTAAACAGCACCCCAGGGGCTGGAACCAGCTCCATTACATCCCCAGACCCCCAGTGGACACAAGATAACACAGGCATTGTTCCTTGAGCTGCATTTTGGGTCTAGGGTGGTTAATGCTCCTTAATTCCTTTGACTTCTCTCCCAGGCCCCTCCCCTGAGGAAAGCAGCACAACTACTGAGCTGGAGTCCAGGAAATGGACAGTTGGGGCAGCAAAGAAAGGGAGCCAGAGCACCACATAATTCAGAAGCTTTATTCGTCCACTGGAGCTGGGGCAATGCAGACTGCTGGCTCCTCTCACTTCAGTATACTGTCATCCCGGGCTGAAAAGTTAAAAGAAATAATGTGTTGCAACTTGTAAGGCTCTCAGGCCACCTACAAGGACCACTTCAGTGTTTAAGTTTTGTTTTGTTTTGTCTTTGAGACATCTTCTCACTATGCAGTTCAGGCTGCTCTCGCGCTCACTTTGCAGCCCAGGATGGTCTCAAACTTGCAACAATCTTCCTGCCTCAGCCTCCTGTGGCCTGTGCTACCATGCCTGGTTAGAGTTTCAATTTCAAACATATCAGAATCTGCTTTACACAAAAACCTTTACACAGGCGACCTCAAACTCAAAGGGGTTGGGAAAGGGGTCAGCAGAGCAGCAGATGACAGTCCTCGGGTAGTGCAGGCACTGCACGGTGCCAACCTGGGGCCTGGGCTCCCCTAAAAGCAAACTGCGATGGCCCCCACAAACAAGGCCGCTCCCAGGAGGGCAGCAATGTGAATGAAGCAGGGTCTCCTCCTATATTCAGCAGCAGCTGTTTGGTCTTGAACGCCTGTGAGTAAGGTGCTCTGAGAGGCGCACTCAATACCTTCTGCCAGTTCCCTCTCGATTCGTTTCAGCTCATCCTGCCTCTTCTTCTCCTCTTCGGCTACCCGCCTCTCTTCCTCTGCCCGAGGCTTCAGGTAACCTAGCAGTAGGGGTGGCAATTAACTCCTTCCCTAATGACCCTGGGTGAAAGGAGCCCACCTCCTGGTGGCTGCCACCGCACGCCCTTGTTCCCTGACCTGGGCGAAGCCCCCCCACGCCCAGCCCCACCCTGCTCACTTACTGTAACGCTTGGCTCCGTAGGCGATGCCAACAACCAGGGCAGAGTAGCGGCCGAGCTGTGGGACAGGGCGTCAGTGTGGGGTGGGGGTCGCGGGAACCGAGGGGCAGTGGGCACAGGGGCGAGGGCGCGGGCGTGGAAAGCAGGGGCGCAGGGCAGGGTGTCCCGGGGACCGAAGGAAAGTGGTCGCGGGGTCGAGGACGAGGGTGGGTCGTAGAGAGGAGCATGCAGGGGATTGGAGCACCGCGCGGCGCCAGCAACACCGAGTTCACCTTGATGAGCGGAGACACCTGCACTGGCGGCACCATCTTGTCCCTGACCTTCGCGCCGGAAGCACAACTGAGGCGGGGGAGAACGCGCGGAGGCCCAGTTCAGTAGAGTGTGTGCATGCGCTGTAGCGGAGAGCGAGGCAGGGCGACTCCCTCTAGTGGCCACTGTGAGTGGCGCGCCCGGTTCAGTGGTGACGTCACGGCGCAAGCTAGCACGCAAGGACCGGGACTGGACGCGGGTGTCATGCTGGAGAGCGGTAGCTCACCGAGCCTAGCTCTTCTCTGAGAGCCTTGGGGAGTGGCCCACATTATGAGAGTCGCGAACCGGTACGGAGCGATCCCGAGCGCGGCCTCCCAGAGCCCTCGGTACTGCACCCCAGGAGGGTCCGGCGATTTCCAGGGAAGGCCGCAACGACCAGAGCTGTCCCACGACCCAGATCCTGAGGCCACGAAGAGCTAGGGTCCCTGCTGACCCCTCTCCCGCCTCCCCATGAAGGACCCAGCTGGGCTTGTGCGAAGGTCCACTGAGGTAGGAATAAATAAATAAATAAATAAATAAAAGGTATGGTAGAGACAAGATCAATAACTAAAAACTGTACTTTTTTTTTTTTCAGAGACAGGTTCTCGCTAGGTAATCCAGGCTGGCCTGGCAATGATCCTCCTGAAAACTTGTATTTTTAAGAAAGCTGCAACTTACAGGGCCACCCAAGGCTATCCATAACAGCATTCATTTGAGTAAACTTAGGCTCCTGTTATACCCAAAATTCCTCAGGAATGCTGAGGGTTAACTGAGAAGTTGAGAAGCAAGAGAGCAGGAATCTGATCCAAAGATAAAGGAGCCAGTAGAGAGAATTCAAAGAATGTTTTAGCTGAACCTGTTGGAACACACTTGTGTATCATCCCAGCTTTTGGGAGGCAGAGGTAGGAGAATTGCTCTGAGTTCAAGGCCACCCCGAGCTACATAGTGAGCTAAAGACCAATTTGAAACTTTGTAGTGAGACTCTGTCTCAAAAAAAGGAAAAAAGACTGTTTTAATTACTAAAAAAAAAGTCCATACCAATGCAGTACAATGATCTCGTACCTTTTAGTGGGGTGAGGGAGGGTGAGCACCTTTTCCTTGGGTTTCCAACCCTTCAAGAAGCATAATGTTTCCTCTTCCAGGAAATAATACATCTCATTTGTCTGAGGGCTCACATTTTGCTCATGAGTGCATCCTCAATCTCTGCTAAACCCTTTAGCCTCTGACAAGTTCTGAAAATTCTTTTTCTACGGTGGGAGTCAGCAAACCTGCTAAAAAGAGAGTTAAATTCCTTATTTCAGCTTCAGTAATCTCTGACGCAATCCAATAACAGCCCCTTCAGCTTTTTCTTACTCTTCAACAGATCCCATTTTCCAAAGAACACAATGCAGCACTGCAAATATGAAACACCTATCCCACTAGCTCCAGGCCCTAGCCCCTCAGCTGGGGAGCAGGAAGCCTAGCCAGGAGCCAGAATGCTGGGGCCATCCCACAGGGCTCCCTGCTCATGCCTACCCTGAGGAGGCAGGCCAGAGTCCAGTCCCAAGAAAGTTGCAGACCCCAGCCTTCCTCAGCCTCATGGTTCTTTGTAACCTGTAAGCCTCCTAACCCCACAAAATACCCTTTACCCTCTCTTCCTGCCCTTGAGCTGCTGGACAGGTTGATACAGGAGAACTATGAGTCTCAATCTATTAGATGTCATGCAATGGCAAGCAGAAACAGTGAAAAGACACCCAGGATTTGGAGGTAGATTTTTTTTATGTCAACCAGCACTGATGGGGATCATTCTTAGAATATCAGGCCAGGCTCTCTGGTGGTCTAGGGCTTTTATATGATGCACAAACAAGAGTTACAGAGGAGAGACAGAACAGCCTGGCAGTTCTGATTAGCTAGCAGGGTGAGATCATCAGTTTCAAGAGTAGATTAATGATCATCAGTTCATGAAGTTTGGTACAGTGATACAATCAGGCATCCCACATGTTTGGTGATGCTCTTGTGTTTACAAGTGTCAAGAAAGTAATTATAAAAGCCACGAAGCAGTTACAGAGCTAGGCAGTTTCAAAAGAATAACATTTTTACAAGAACAACTTATACAGTTTTTCCCTTTCAGTCAAATTTGCCAAGTTTGCGGTCTGTGACAGCAAGGAGTCACATATATGTGACCACAGAAATTTAAGGTTCAGATCTTCACAGAGAGAGGCACACATTGATCTTTAAAAGATATAAATAAACATGCACTGGGTGTGGTGGCACATGCCTGTAATCCCAGCGCTGGAGTGGCTGAGGCAAGAGAATTGTTGAAAGTTTGAGACCAGCCTAGACTACAAAGTGAGCTCAGAGCCAGCCTGAACTGCACAGCAAGACTTTGTATCAAAAAGACCCCCCCAAAAAAAGATAGAAGTAAATTGGTTATAAAAGTACAGTACTAGGTGTGGTGGTGCACACTTATAATCCTAACACTCAGGAGGCTGAGACAGGAGGATCGCTGTGAGTTCAAAACCAGCCTGAACTACAGAGTGAATACGAGGCTAGCATAAACTACATAGTAACACACTGTCAAAAAAAATCAAAAAAACAAAATGGCGAGGGGCTGGACCTGGTGGTACACACCTATAATCCACAGGCTGAGGCAGAAGAATCACCACAAATTCAAGACCAGCCAGCCTGAACTACATAGTGAGAGCCTGTCTCCCCTCTCCCAAAAAAAAAAAAAAAAAAAAAAATCAGGAGATATGAGCATAGTCAAATAATATATTACCACACAGTGAGGCAGAGGACAGCACCAAAGATAAAGGGGACTCCTCCAGGAAAGGATCTTGCATGAGGTGAAGCCTTCCACAAGCAAGAGAGAAAACTTCATGCCATGCCCAGTTTCTCAATTCCTTAAGTACTGTGTAGACAAAAGTAACTTGGTACCAACAGGCCTGCATGGCTAGAAGGGTTGTTCCTAGGCTTGGCCAGCTCTGGGAGCCATCAGTCCTTCAGGTGTTCAGTTATCTCTATACACTCCTTTCCCAGGGCCACTTAGCTAATATTGATCCAGTAGGAAATTGAGTCATGTAATGAGTATACATGAAAAGAACAAAGGCATTCTGGCGATAGGATGGGTCTAGATGGTCTGGTCACCCACCTGCACAACTGAGGCCTAGCTGGACTTAATGAAGCAGGTGGTACTAATTACTGTATAATTTCATGTTATTGTTTATCCCTTGGGAAGGCATGTAGTCCTGGCTATTACATGTTTATCAAATGCATCAGATGTTATTCAGATGTATTTCCAACCACAATTCTGATTTATTTTATTTATTTATTTGGTTGGGGATTTGGGGTGTGTGTGTGAGAGTTTTGTTTTTAGACAGTCTTGCTATGTAGTGCAGGCTAGCCTTGAACTCACTATAGAGCCCACGCTGGCCTCAAACTCATAGCAGTCCTCCTGCCTCAGCTTCCAAAATGCTGGGATTATAGGCATGCACCACCTTACCCAATTTGATGTCCTTATTTTTTGTGCTGACTTCGAGGACCTATTCCCTCTGACTGTATATTAATTTTTAACTTAGCTGCCTATAGTAAGATGACCTCAGGTGACTATGAGTTTTCCCTTCACTAGATTTAACATAAACCATATTCCTCGGCAGCTCAACTTCCAGAGCCAAAAATAAGTGTATCTGGGGGCCCAAGGCAGTGGCAGCAGTGCCTGGGGTTGGGGGTGGAGGCTGGCAGAGAAGATACCTATGCACTAATGCCCAGGGAAGACCCCTGGTACCAGGAAAGAACCATACCTCAGGTCAGGCTCTCAGGAACAAAGGAGAGAAGGTCCTAGCACCTGTCAAGAGTCAGCTACATGCAAAATCCTGATATTTCCAGCTCTACTGCTATCTTTAGTACTGAGCTCAGGATCCTCCCTGGGGCTCTATGGCCTTCGCACCTTTGGAGCTCTCCATCCCTGCAGGGCCTCAAGCCTGTCCAGGGCCCTGGAATGTGTGGTCCTTCCCTCTCAACCTAGCCCCCCACACCGGGTCACATGCTCCCATTCAGAATCTCCCAGGTACATGATTTCTTTGGGTCCTGCTGGCTTAGGGGATCTCGGGCAGCAGTGCCTAGAAGGGAGCTTCCATCATAGTTGTGTCCTTGGGGGGCCTCTACCACAGAGAACACTGTAACTGTGGCTGGGGTTCAGAGATGTGCAAAGGAGAAGGGTCACCCAACATGGTGACCACATGCACCTGCATCCACCCTTACTTGCTGGGGCCCTGAAGTATAGGCCAGCCCTCCAAGGCCTGTTCTCCATTCCTAGAGCTGCAGGGCCTAGCCTATCCACCCATCTCTCCTATGCTTCATCTTACTCCCTGGACCATGGCCCCTGACTTCCAGCACAAACAATAGGTTCCTTTCCCCTCTGGCCAGGGAGTATGGGGAAGACTAGGCGTCAGTGGGGGGCAGTCCAGGTGTGCCCCATCCCAGACCCTCAGGGTCACTCAGCCATCTCCAAGGCTGATCCACCCCCAAAATGTCATCCTCCTGGGCCAGCCAAGGAGCCATTGCTGCCACATGGGCCAGGGTCAGGAGCTCTGCTTATGGATCTGAATGGGAGTCCTGACACATACCAAGTGCTGGCCAAACACTTGGGTCACTGTACCTCTGTGCCCATCTGGAAAAGGCAGCTTCCTCTGAGGCAGGCAGTTTCTGCTGCCCCGTGAGGCCTGGGTGTCACTTACAGACTCTCAGATCCTAGGCACTGGCTAGGGCATGGCAGGTAGCTCTGAAGATGTACCATCCAGGCCTGGGGAGGCTGGGGGCAGGGGCTATCTAAGTCACTGCTAGACCACCCATGCTTGCTCTGCAATTGTCCAGTCCCCTGCATGGCCCGAAACCTGTCCTTGCAGGGAGTGGCAGCTCAAGCCTGAGCTATCCTGGGGGACCAGGCAGGAGCTTAAGTCAGGTGGCATGGAGCCTGGGCAGGAAGACTCAGGCATGGTGAGCAAGTGGCCCAGCAGGTGGCAGGGCAGGATGTGACTGTGCATGTGCGTGTGTGAAGATGCACCTGAGTACATGGGTGTGGGTGAGAAGCACAGGCCCCATGGGTGACCTGGTGACAGTCTGGGGCAAGATGAAGGCAAGTCTGGGCCTTGAAGAAACCCTGATGCCCAGAACAAGCCCATCATAGCATCCCTTTTCCCTGGAACCCTCCAGGACCATACACAGCCACTATCCCTAGCTCCAGATTGGGGAAGGGGTCCCCTCCCTGCCCATGCCTCACACCCCAGGGCTGAGGGCCTCCCCTTTTTTGTCTCTTACTGCCCAGCACTACTCTGGGGTCACCTGGAAAATGACAACATGGCCAGCTCCATAGGGTCACCTGGCAGTCAACAGAGATTGGGCCATGGTGTTCCTGCACT
>PVJX010015283.1:0-42921 GCA_004027295.1 Dolichotis patagonum
GAGAGGGAGAAGCCACATGTCTGGGCCCAGAGCCTAGAGCTGAGAGGGAGAAGCCACATGTCTGTGCCCAGAGCCTAGAGCTGAGAGGGAGAAGCCACATGTCTGTGCCCAGAGCCTAGAGCTGAGAGGGAGAAGCCACATATCTGTGCCCAGAGCCTAGAGCTGAGAGGGAGAAGCCACATGTCTGTGCTCCTGCTGAGCCTGGACTGGCACATGCAGAGCCTGGGGTGGAGGGGTGAGGAATGGGGGGCATGGCCATGCAGGAGGGAAGTGGGCACCCAGGCCCCCTGATCTCCAAGCCTTGAGGCTGTCCTGCTGCAGCTCAATTTGTGAACTGGCCCTTCATGCCCGGTCTACTCACCACATCCTTCCCATAGCTGCTGGGCAGCTTCTTCTCGCTGAGGGCAGCCTCTTTTGATCCTGTAGCCTTTCCTGCCCTTCTGGACCTCAGCCCACGTCACCACAGGGGCAGAGATCACAGAGGTCAGCAGCATGGGTGGGGACAGCAGGTCACTTGCAGTCCAACAACTTCACTGTGTGAGGATGCCATTCCGTGCAAAGGTTCTGAGGCAACCCCACTACCACAAATAGCAATGGGCAGGGAATGGGACAGAGTGAAAGGTAGATCACTGCAATAAACAAATGAATGAATAAATATGGAAAAAATACAGCCAGGTATGGTGTCTAATTCCTGTTTCCAGGAATGCTGAGGCTGAGGCAGAAGAATCTTAGAGAGTTGGAGGCCAGCCTGAGCTACAAAGTGAGTTCAAGGCCAGCCTGAACTATATGGTATAATTTTATCACAAAAAGATCAATAATAAATGAATAAATCAATAAATGAATATATGAAATACTGAATCCCCAGGGGGCTAGAGTCCTAAGAAACATTCAATGACTAACCATTTAGGTTGCTACATCATTTCCTTTCACTATTTCTCTGGGTCCTGTCAACAACCTTCATTAAGGGCAACTTTCAGAAGTACCAGACACATCCACAGTACAAAAAATCAACCAACAAATATCAAGTGTGATCCATGCCTTAAAACATATGGGCTTCGGGGTTATCTACAGAATGCTCCACATGAAATGAAGCACTGGCACAAGGACCTGGCTCCAAAATACATCATATCATAGCACATACAGCTTGCTTAAATAAATACAAAAGAATGAAATTATTTCACTTATACTATCACATCATACTGCAATGAAACTAGAAAACAATGTCAAAAAAGACATTTGACAAAACAAGGCAATGAAACAATGCAACCTTGAATAATAAAGTGGTCACAGGAGACAGCAAGGAAGAAATCAAAATTTCTAGATTCAGATGATAATGTCCTTACAACCTATAAAAGCCTGTGATAAAAGCAGTCCTAAAGGGGAAGTTTATTATTGTGAATGTCCATGGTAGAAAAAAGAGCAAACCCAGATAAATAACCAAATGATACACCTGAAGAGTCTAGGAAAAATAAGACTTATCCAAATCCAAAGCAAATACCAGGAAAGAGTATAAAGAGGAGAGCAGAAATTAAATAAATATAGACCAAAAAATACTAAAAAAATCAGTGAATGATGGAGCTAGTTTTTCAAAGAATGAATCTTATAGACCAATCTTTAGAACAAATTTACCAAAAGAAGGAAGGGAAAGACACTTACCAATAAAATTAGAAATAAAAAAGTCAAATCAAAAGGGATTCTGCCAAACTTCAGAGGATAAGTACTTTCAAAACATGTAATTCAATAAATTTGATACTACTAATGAATGAATACATTCCTTGATATACATGCATTATCCAAATGGAATCACCAGGTGATGTGGAACATGCCTGAATTTGAGCAATTGAGAGGTTGAGGTGGTAGGATCTCTGTGAGTTCTAGGTCAGCTTGGTCTACAAAGTGAGTTCAAAGCCAGCCTGAACTATACAGTGAAATCCTGTCCCAAAAATGGAAAGAAAAAAATGAAACAGCAGCAGCAGCAACAACAACAACAAAACCAAAAACACAATATAAATCAAGAAGGTGAAAGCTTAGAACAGTTCTATGAGAGGCAACAAAATCAAGAAATTAATTTTAAAAACCTACCATGTAAGAGAAGTTCAGGCTTCTATAGATTCAACACTAAATTGGATAAGAACTTCAGGGAAGATCAAAATGCCTCAAACTCTGTAATGAAAATAAAAGGGAAGGAACACTTTTAACTTCATTCCTAGAAGCAAATATTACCTTAATTCCCAAACCAGACAAAGATTTAACTGAAAAAGACTACTTACTACAGGCCAACCTCTTTAACACATTTTCCCAGGTTTGATCCTCCACTGATTCACATGTGACTCTCTTGTTGGGGAGTTTGTACCACTTGCGGTTTAAGGGCTACACTCATGCATTGGACACACATACATGTTTCACTGGTGCTTCAAACCACATAGCAGTGAGACATGAATTATGGTACTACTGTGAATGTGTTAACAAACATAGATGTAAAAATCCTCAACAAGATAATGGAAAACAGCATGTAACAAACACTAAAACAGGTCATACATGGTAATTAAGTAGGCTTCATTCCAGACATGTTAGGATGTTTCAACAGACACAAATCAACTCATCACGTAATGCAGAAGCAAGTACAAAAATCACAAGCTCATCTGAGTACACTTGTAAAAAGAATGGCAAAACCCAACATCCACTCAGGAAAATACCCTGCAAGAAAACAGCTAGAGAAGGACTTTATCTCATTTCAATAAAAGTCAATGATGTTAAACCTGCTACCAATAGTCACATTAAATGGGGAAAAAACTGAAAGCCTTTCTTACAAAATCAGTCAAAATGTTGTTCCCAAGCACTACTCCAGTGCAGTGTATTACACGAAACTTTAGCCTGAGGGATCAAGCAAGAGAAACAAATAAAAGCAACACAAATAGGTTAAGAGGATATCAAATTATCATTGTTCACATAGGACATGTTCCTTTACACAGGAAAACCAAGACATTCCCCTCAGAAGACTCTTGGAACTGATAATCAAATTCAGCAATGTAGGAGGACACCAAATGAACATAGAAAAACCTGTAAGACTTTCATATACCAATAATGAATTCACAGAGAAAGAAGTTAGGAAAACAGTACCATTAGAAATTCTATTGAGAAAAACCAAATACTGAGGAATTATTCTAACCAAGGAAGTGAAGGAACTCAAACATGGAAACTACAATATTCTCAAAAATGAGATCAGAGAGGATATTAGAAAGTACAAACACATCCATTGTTTCTGAAAAGGCAAAATCAATACTGTCAGAATGGCTATACTATGAAAATGATATCAGGAATGAACACAATATCAATGAAAATAACATCACATTCTTCACAAATTAAAAAAAGTTAAAATTTATATAGAACAATAAGTCACCTGGAATAGGAAAAAGTAATCCTGGACAATAAGAGAAAAGCAGGAGGAATCACAATCTTGGATTTCAAGCTGCATCACAAAATTACAGGGATAAAAACAGCAAGGTACTGGCAAAAAACAGGCAGTGGATCAACGTGACACCTCAGAGGACATGGTAAAAACTGTAAAAAAAGATAGCTTCCTTACTAAACGGTGTTGGGAATAGTGGCTGTGCACATGCAGAAGATTGAAGCTAAACCCTTCTCTTTCAATATGAACTATATTAAAATAAAAATGGATCACAGCTCTACTATTAAAACAAAGTTAAAATATTAAGAAATATTTAATAGCTCAAAGATAAAATAGGGGTATTTCTTGTTTTTTGTCTAAAGGATCATGTCATGTGTGAACAAGGATAATTTGACTTTCTCTTGACCTATTTGTACCCCTTTTATTTGTTTCCCTTGCTTGATCCCTCAGGCTAACATTTTGTGTAATACACTGCACTGGAGTAGTGCTTGGAAACAACATTTTGGCAGACTTTATAAGAAAGGCTTTCAATTTTCCCCCCATATAATGTGATTATTGGCAGCAGGTTTAACATCAGTGACTTTGTCAGAATGAGATAGTCCTTCTTTAGCTGTTTTCCTGCAGGGTTTTGTTCTGAGTGGATGTTGAGTTTTGCCATTCTTTTTTACAAGTCTTTGGATTTTGTTACAATTTTTTTCCTTGTTCTTTTTCTTCTTGAAATAAAGTGGGTTTGGAGAAAAAAGAGAGAGAGATCAGAAGTCACGTCAGGAAAGGCAGCTGCACAGTGAGCTTCTGCAGGAGATTCATTAGCATATTAGGTTTCCCTCCAGAGCCAGGAAGTGATGCTCAGAGGATGGACCAGAGCTTCCCCAAACTGAACACAGCCACTCCCAGAAATAAGGTCCTGAGCTCCTCTGATGGTGAGAACAGCAAGGTTCATATCAGGAAGCCAGCATGACAAGCTCCTCCAGGAGAAGCCATGGAACCAGCTCTTCCTCTTCCATTCTTCTTTGTATGTGGCTGGGAACAGTCTTCAGGTGGGGCTCCCACACCCAGAACCATGCCGATTCAGTTCTTGGTGTCACAAGTTCACCACCGGTTGTCAGCCCACCACACTTGGGTAAAAGGCATTTGCTAACAAAATGGTGTTACCACCACTGGGAACCAGCAGCTGTATATACCCGTGTGCTGTACAAGGTGTGCCAGAAAATGCTCTTTGCTATTAGGCTACAGAAAGCTGCATTAAGTCCAATATCTGGTGATCTGTGTTCAAGTAGACTCTTGTCTGTCTCTGAAAGTTGATTAATTTCTCTAGCTAGACATCTGGTGTGGTTTCCTTGATAATATCACCTGGCTTATAGTTTTTCATCTTGAGACTTAGACTCACCTCCCACATTCCTCCACCACTCTGGGGCTAACTGAGACATTCCTCCACTTGCCAGGGCATAGCTATCTCTGGCTGACACATGACTCTGCCCTGGAGATTCTACTACTAATGTCACCTGTGGGTTACAGGCAGAACTCAGTCTGTACGGTGGGTCTCAGTTCTTGTTCGTGCCTCAGAGCCCACAGTTCCTTCATGGCAATGTTGGATATTATTTTTAAGGTATTTTATTAGTTAGAAGCCAGTTAGGAAGTCTCATTTAGCTGACAAAGCAGGCAATTACAAGACAGCTTGTGCTTTCCTGTTATGTTTTCAAGATTATTGCATTAAACATTAATTTTCTAGTGACAAAATTGGAGGTCCCAGAGAAGCCAGGCTGGAGCCACAAAATGGTGTGGTCTGAACATATTTTACTGCCCTAGTGGCTGGAAGTCAGGAGTGGTACTTGCCTTACATGTGCCATGAAGGTCACAGGCATGTTCCACTGCATGAACTCAGTGCCACACACAAGCACCACGGCAGTCTCCTTCCACTTGGGGCAGGTCTGAGCAGCACCTTGGCTTTGAGATAGCTAAGGAAAGGGTACCAGGAGGAAAGTTCTCCTGTCGGGGTTACAAAGCCTGAGGAGGGACCTTGCTAGGTTTCTTCATGCATTCTTCATAGTAAGAGTAAGATGCTACCATTTTTTTGAATATTGCCGAGTGTGTCACTCTTTATTGCCTCAAGTCATATTATAGGAAGAGCTATTTTACAAAAGTGTCTGGCATGAAAAGATTTACCAGTTAGGAATCATATGATGCTATGATGTTTTTAGATGTTTAGGATTGTTTGTGGGAAGCAATACCATCACAGATTCAGAGGTGAACAAAGACACATGCATTGTCAATAGAAAACATGAACACCAGGACTTTTACTCCAGTGGGACAGGCCATTGCAGTGTAGTTAGAAATGGAGCTGAATGGGCCACCCCTTCTCACTGTGTAACTCTATATTATGCCCTGTGGCTTTTCCAGGTTCCATTATCCTAGGAGAGATAAAAAGTAGAATAACAAAGCTTAGGAGATGCAGATGCCTGAGGTGAGAGCACATTCAGTGTTAGATCTCCTAGCCTGACCTTCTGGTCAGCGTTACCCTACTCTCATCTCATTAGAGGCCTGAAACCCACTGGCAACCACATCTCAAGATTCAGGTGAAGGCCCTTAAAGCAGATGTCCAGCCTTTAAATACTAAAACCCTAAATTATCAGCCCACTTTTGTTCTGTTGCTGTTGTTTTTCAGTCACCTGGTGTGTGTTACATTCATTGGCATACATGAGCCCTGAGCACAACCTCTTACAATCTTAAATAAATGGAGCTGCTTTGCTACTTGATACTGAGCATACAACTGGCAACCCTTTCCCACTGTGCACAAGACGCTGAACTATTATTAGCCTGATGCCCTGCAGCAGTGGTTGCCAGAGCCAATGAAGAGCCAAAAGCAAGTAACTGTGCTCTTTGGTGCCTGCCGGACTGAATTTTAGGATGTCCCCTTGCCCTACTATTGTATAATAATTAAAAATAGCTAAAAACAATAATAAAACCATAAATATTTTTTAAAAATTTAACTTTTGGGCTGGGGATTTAGCTCAGTGATATAAGCACATGTCTGGAAATCATGAGATCAAAAGTTTGATCCCTGGTACCAATAAATAAATAAATTTTAAAAAATAAAATAAAATTTAACTGTTGTTTGTAGCAAAGCAGTTTGTTTTTAATTTTCTTGATTGAATGGAAATAAATTTAGCCAATAATACATTTAACTCTTGGTTCATCTCATCATTGTTTGCTAGAATTGCCATGAGCTAAAGCTAAACTGAAGCTGATTGTCCCAGAAAAGATTTGCCAACCTTCTGAGCATTTAGTAGGTGAAGTATTTTAAGCAGCAGAAATTCAATTGCTAAAATCATTTTCAATCATCTCCAGATTCGCCACACTAAGAATGCTGACTTTTAATGTATTCTTCATACAGAATCTCCAAAGAAACATTTAGACAGAAAGTAACCTGTTTTATAACCAGTATGAATGATATTTGGGAGACCTACTTTCTAGAACATTTGCCACTTATTCTGCTTTATTGACATTATGTGGTCTTTTTCATTATTTTATCCATTGTGTTTATGATTGTTTATTAGGAGGTACACAAAAACTGATCATTCCTACCATTTGTCTATAAAATATTATCTCTAATAACATCAGTAAATGGTTATTAATTATTTTGCAGGATATAATTAAACTTACTTTTAATGACTTTGTAAAATATCAATTGTAACTTTTTGTACCTAAGACATATCCATGATGAACAAGGGAAATGTTAAAAATACAATTCCAGAATAAGTGAAATGATACTACATGAAACAAAATCTCTGGCTAAGCTATAACACCTGAAAAGTAAAATTTGTTTTATGCCATATGCAGGTATGCTCTGATTTCTTATTTAAGCAACAGAATTATATCACTGACTGAAGTCAATTGAACTTCTTTGAAAAAGTGCACATGATGGAAAATGAGATAGCTCAGACCCCAGAATGAAATCGAGGAAGCAAGAGAATTTGGGAGCAAAGACTTTATTCCAGGCCTGGTGACCCAGTCTCATCAGGATCAAATCGAGACTGAGTATCGAACCGTCTACAAGCGACATATTTAAAGCTCAAAACCACAAACCCCAAATCACAGGGAATGTTCCCTCCCCTATCTTAAAGAACACCTAGTGTTTTTTGGTGCTTTCTGTTAGCCTTGGCCAATTTTAAAAATAGCATGCTTTGAAATAGGGTTGCACAGTTTTGAGGTCAGCTTGCCCCATATCACTGGGCTGGTCATTTTTTACACAAACGATGTGGGAACAGGAATTTACTATATATCTCTGCGAACACAGATGTTTAAAATAGCAACTTGTTTAGTGAGACACACTACACAGAACAGACATAGCGATGCTTTGGTTAGTTTAGGATATAACAGAAAACATCTATGATTCCAGGGATCTAGAAACCTCAAGGAAGAGGATTGAAGTATGATCCCTGCCTGGGCAATTTAGTAAGATCAAATCTCAAAATTAGAAACAATAAAAGTAAAAAACAACTGAAGATGTAGCTCCATATGAAGGCCCTTCATTCAAATTCTGGTGACAGAGAGAGGAGACAAAGAGGTATTTTCAGGTTTTTTTTTTTTTTTTGTAATGGGAAATGAACTCATGACCTCACACTTGCCAGGCAAGTGTTTGTGCCACTGAGTTAAATCTTCAGCAGCAGAGTTTTTTTTTTTTATCCTACTAAATCACCCAGGCAGGTATCATACTTAGGATCCTCCCGCTTCAGCCTTCTAGATACTGGGATCACAGATGTTTTCTATCATGTGCATTATTTTAAAGCAATTCATCCTACTGCAGTAAATGAAATAATTATGCTACTTGCATACTCAGTCAATTTTATGGCATATTAACATAAACAGGGAAATCTGGTAATTGGATGCAGAATCCTAAAAAATTTTTAAAATAAACTTCAAATTTAGCTACTATTCCAAGTCACTTTGATTTTCTCTTTTCATTTAAACATTCATGGTCAAGATGATTCTTTCTTCAAGATGCCTGTGAAATTTTGGCCTCCTATTTGACTGATGGACTGATGGACATAACTGATGGACAGTTATGATTGACAGATTCTTTGACGGTTTTACATAAAGCTTTGTAGCAGCTAGCTTGTGGCTGATTCCTTCATCACCTTCAGTATCTGCTGATCCATAGCCTCCTCATCACCAGCCACATGGGTCCACATTGTCAAAGTAAGGTAGGTGATGTGTATAGACAAAAAGGAAAAATGTTCACTGAAATCTAGCTCAGAGGCAGAGGGACTTGTTTGCCTCAAATCATGATCTCACTGTATACAGGTGGGCAAGGGATTTATAGTAAGGAACAGAGAGTCGAGAAGCATGCAGAGACATTCAAATCTCTCTGTTTACTTGATCACTTTTAGCCATCTTCAGCTCATTGCCCAATTTTTATAGAAAGGAAACTGAGGCTCTAGACATTTTGATGTCAGCATCTGCATAATTTCTCATTCATCTGAGCTGAGCAGATGTTGGGGGAGGTGTTTATGCACTAAGTCTCAGGAAACCACTTGTCACTAAAGGAAACAAAATGGAACATTTAAAATTTTAATTTCCAATGCCACTTACAGTTCTCCTCCTTTCTGATTTCAGGGCCTCACACATCACATCAACTGTCTGCTGTCCACAGTTGGGCTGGTACTTTGAGTCCATTAAAGGCAGCTGGAGCACAAGCCAAGGGCAGTCAGATGCTCCAGACGCCACAAAAAAAAATCACCAAACTTCATGCTGTTAATTGTAAAAGAAAGGCAAGCTCAGGAGGTATTTAACCATACCTGTTAGCACAGCCTGCTATTAGTCAGTCATGCATCAGGGTTATCCTTCATAACCTCTGCAGCTCTAATTACTTTGTTAGGGTTGACATACAGGTGATTCTTTGATTTTTGCAAATTGTTCCGCTCATCTCTGAATGTGTTTTTAAGATGTCAGTTAACCCTGGCCCTGAATCAAGGCCAGCAGATTGCTGTAGCTGCTGGTTCCAAACAGGAGCCTAAAGAGAATTCTTTCTGTGGTCTGTTGGCCATTTCAGAACTTTGGAAATGGAATGGTCAATTCATCAGAAAGAAATAGCAGGTGAGTATGGCGGACTTTGGGGGTTCTGCAGTGGAGAGACCCTGGCGCCTCGGGACTTGCACCATGCGGTTGGCTTGGGGTGCCGGGAGAATGGGGAGCTCCTTCCCTCTCTGGGGGGTGGCTGAGAGTGTGGAAGACTTTTGGCAGCCCGAGGGAGAGAGACCCTGGCGCTTCGGGACCTGCACGGTGCGGTTGACTCGGGGTACCGGGAGAACAAGGAGCTCCTCCCCTCTTTGGGGGGCGGCTGTGAGCCTGCCTGCGTGTGGGCTGAGAGTCGGACATCTCAGGTTGTCCTGTCTGCCATCCCGTGTCCTCCCTTCCCCTCCCCCCTGCCTGGCAGGTGGGAGCCAGTGAACTACACATCTTGTGAAAAGATTGGCTATGTTACTTAGTATGAGCTGTCGATATGCAAGGATGGGGACAACCATTTGGGAGAAAACAAGAGACAGTATTACAGATAGTGAGGATCTTTGGTTGTCTAGCTTTGGAATTTATGCTTTCTTATGTCCCATTCTGTTCTGTTTCGTTGTGTTTAATTTTACTCCCTTTTGAAATAAAATAAAAAAATTAAAAAAATTTAAAAAATGATCTATAATTTTTCATTATATGTTAGACATTGTTTAAAGAAACAGTGGAGGCTACTTTACATCACTGCTGTCAGAGACATAGACTGAGTCAATGCAGTTTATGGCTGAGCAGGGTTGAGAGAGCTTCAGTGTGTCTTCAGGAGCAGCTGCACCCTGCTCCTCTCTGTCATTCAACTGCCACTGCCCTGCACTTGGTTTTGTCCTGAGTATTTCTCAAAAGACTTGCTTCAGTCACTGCAAGGTTCTCAGAAGGAAGTGGAGCAGAAGGACAGGAGCTGCAGGACATAAACTCGTGTCCACCTCCACTAGAAGTGTCTTACACTTTGGTTATTTCTCTTTTCTTCAGTCTGTTGGGGATTTAGCCTCCATCTACCATTATAGCAGCCATGGGGCCCTTTTGTCCTAGAAGAACTTATAAATCTGTGCACTCTGCTCTCTGAAGGGCTGTGAAAGATGTGACTATGGAGCTCCTTCAGCTTGTTTTCACTTTACTATGGAAACAGAGAGGTTGTTTTTTTGTGACTTTATATATTCCAATCAAAAGAAATGCATTCTAACAGGAAGCAGATGTGCTGACTAATCCTGATGAATGCCTCTTCACCCCAGGTGGTCCTCTCACTCCTTGTGTGTCTGGATGTTTCTTACTCATCCTTCCTGCCTTCCTCCTTTCAGTCCTTCCCATTTCTCCAGGGGTTCTCCCTACTTCTTACCCCAGAACCCTTTGCTCTGTGATCCTGCATATTGTAATCTCAAATATTGACCAATGTAATCCAAGTATTGTAATCTGTCTTTCAGTCTTCCTCACAATCCTAAAAGTTATATTTATAATCCCATTGAGGCTTATTGGAATTCTGGCAAGTTAATTCCAGTCTGAGGTGAGAATGAAGACACCAAGATGTACTCAGAGTTAAGGGCAGCCAAGGGGTCCTGTGCCCAATCCCCACAAGGATATGCAGACAAAGGTCCTGACCCCAGGCCTCTCCTACAATTTATTATCTTGTGAAGAAGGGGGTGGCTCAACAATGAGTGACAGTGAGGATGGAGGGAAATATGTGAGAAACTGGAGCTGGCTGGCCAGGTAGGAAGAAAAGTATGTTTTCAAAATGCAGAGATAATGACATGCAGAAGGATCACTCTGCAAAATTCAATTAAGATAGCAATTGAATGGTTTTAGGAGACTGTTGCTTCAGTTTCAGCTTTGTAAACATTTGTGCCTTGGGGACACATAGCCTCTTTATTTCAAAGATCATAACCAAAAAATTTCCCAGAGCTGAGTGGCTCTGCCATCCTGCTGTGCTCATTTTTATGCAGAGCACTATGTGTGGAAACAGGAGACTGTCTGATAGCTTTAGAGGTTACATACCAACATCGCAGCCATCCTTATCTGCAATACATAGAGCCAGTTGAAGAGAGAAGGAAATACCATAGTCAGCTCTGTACATATCAGTATATGGAAATAGGCATGGATTTAACCAATATTGCAGCAATTGTTCTGCATTCAAGGGGTCATTCAAATTGTCTCCTACACTGTCTTCAATGAAACCATTTTGTTACTATATCCTAATTTTTTACAGGTTTTTTGCCAATTAACTTTAAATTCCTCAAAAGTGAGAATCTTATAGTTAATGAATTATACAGATACATACAACATAGAAATGTACTATTATACATTATTTTTCCATAGATATAGTAGCTACTAAACCTGCATGTGCTTGGTTTAAGAGGGAACCACACATTTTCGTCACTTGTGTCCAGGTCCTGGAGCTGTGGCTGACAAATGCTAATGATGCAACCCAAGCTTTCAGAGCTAATACACAAAGAAATGCATGGAGCACTGACAGAGCTCTGTACCAAAGCTTGTAATGCATCAGATGTGTCTCCAGCCTCCTAAAGTGCTGCTTTAAATTCTGCTCCAGGGATAATGGACTCTGTGTGTGAACAAGTGATTATTAGCAGATGTAAATTTTTGATTAATTCTAGGTATTCCACATTTGGTGTTAGCTTTGAATTACAGATTTTTCACAGCATGAGGCAGTTTCAAGTTTCCAGAGGCTTTGATGTACTGAAGATTTAGGAATCAAAATAAAGTTGGCCATTGATTCATAAAGTTACTTCAGAGGGCTGAGCACTCTGCCAGGAAGCGGTCAGGAACAGCACAGCTGCTCCCACACCTGTTCTTAAATATAACTCTCAGTGCTTGGTCAGGACACCAGGTGTGCATGCAACCCCTCTGGCCAAGTCAGATGCCTGAATGTCCCTTCTGTTCTGACTCTACCCCCAGGGTCCTTGCTCCTGACTCAAGAACTTAGTGATGCCTGGGACTAGAGTCAAACATTAGCTCATAAACTCTGTGGCTTCTGTTTCTTACCTGTGACACAGGAACACTGACATGATATCAAAGGTTGTTATTCAATTTAGTGGAATTCCCTTTTCCCAACACCTTCACCCAAACTGAGGAGACCGCTCTACAAATACCAGGATATGTGCACCCTGGGAAAAGGCAGTGCCCTGCACAACAGGGGGCTCACCTTCATTTCCTTCCTCCCTCATCCCTGTTTCCACTCACAGTCCAAGTGACAGATAGGAATCACCTGCATCTCACTTTCCCCCATGCTGGCTGGAGGGGATATAGCTGAGGCAGCTGCTCTCTGCCCTTGTCTCTCACTTTGCTTTGTCCCCCTCATCTCTAAATGGACTTGGACAGTCTGACTCAGTGTCCTCCCTGGCTGGCTGGTGGGGTCTTTGCTGGCTGTGCAACTGCCACTCTCCATGCCCACTGGAGCACATGCACAGAGTCCTGCCTTCACCCAGTCACTGCAGATGCTCCTGTTTTTGAATAAAGGAGGGGACACCATGGAATGGGAAAGATCAGAAAGGGGGAGACATGGCCTCATGTTTATATACCCAGCATTCAGAAGATTCCCTGGGCTCAGCCCTGCCCCTCACTGACAAAGACCTAAATGATCCCTGCTTCGTTGCCCAGCCAAGAAGCTTGGGCCCTGTGCTCAGCTAGTGGGGCTTGGCCCAGTGCCCAAATGGGAATCTTAATGCTCCCAGCCATTCTGGGAAGCTCCTTGAGAGGAAGAAAGGAGAGGGCTTTTTACTCACTGAGTTAGGGTTAGGGCAAAAGGACCACATCATTCCATAGTGGCTGGAGAAGACTCGTGGGGCAGGTATTATGATTTTCATAATCATAATGCCTGGGAAATGCCTTTGGGAAACTTCAACATCGAAAAATAAAAACCTAGTGGAGAGAAAGAGTTCACATTGGGAAAATCAAGTATTAAGTCCGAGTAAAGCAGGATAAAATTGGTTGTCCCCTAACTGCAAATTAAGCTGCTGTATGATGACATTTCCTTTCCTCCAGAACCACTTTTATTTTATTCATTTATGACAATTTCTTAAAGCATGTGAGGCAAATGTATGTCCCTTTTAGAAATATCATTTCTGTAGATGTTGGCCCTTTTGGCTGGCTCAGGGCATTCTGCGGTCTGTGGCAGTGAGGAAAACACTGGCTTCAGCCCGGGAGACCTGAGTTTCAGTTCAGCAAACCACAGAGCTGCTGTCCTGGGCATGGGAAGCAATGGTTTTCTTGTTTTTATTTTCAGAAAATGTAAACTTCATTGTGAAATTGATTCAAGGATTAAATGAGGATTTACATAAAGTATCCTCCAAAGCATAATAAAGTAGATGTATGTCTCACAACTTTGATTATGAAATACACATACAAATAAGCAATTTTAGGGCTGGAGATTTAGCTCAGCAGCACAAGTGCCTGCTTAGCAAGCATGAAATTTTGAGTTCAATCCCCAGTATATATAAAAAAATGCTACTCAAAGGACAACAATAGGACCGTGGTCACAGAAGTCAACCAGAAGTAAACTGGATTGTAAAATTCATAGAAACATAATATATACAACTTTCCCTAACTAATCAAAGGGTAGTATTCAATAAGTGACTTCTTAGGGAAAACGGAAATGACATTTCAATATGGCTATTAAAGATAATAAATATTTAAAGTAATGAATAGGTTTATTAGCTGGATTTAATCATTACTCTAGTCAAATATTATACTATTGAATAAATACATACAATTAAAATTTATCAATATGTAATTTTCAGAAAGAAAGAAAATAAGCAAAACTGAGCAAAGAGATATCAAATTATAGTCTCTATAAATCAGAAACTAATGGTATCATAGAAATCTAGGCATCTCAGACTACAGTGTCATAATGTAGGGCATTGGATACATAGGTGACTGCAGAGCCCAGAGACCTAACAGGGTCTCTAAGCAGCACTCAGCAGCTGTTGGGACCAAGGGAAAGGCACTAATAGCAGGGACTTTTCCATCAGCAACTGTCTCAATGAGGGAGAAGCTGAAATTTTGGTGGAATTCATAAAGAAGACTCAGAAACCATTTGAGATGCTGCCCCCAAGAAGTAAAAAAAGGAGAAATGTCCCTTTTCTTCTCCCACTTCCTTTCCTCTATTTTTACCCAATGCCTCCCACTGGCCAAGTCACCTGAAAGTCGGAAGGCATGTTGGCCTGAATATTTATTTCCCTGAAATTCAAAGCAAAGCAAAGAAAAATTAAAGAATAAAGTTAGTTTTGAAGAGGGCTGAATCAAGGTCATGGACCTAAAGAGTTCAAGGGCAAATTCCACTAAACTTTCAAGTAAGAATTTACTGCAAAGTTGTACAGACTATTTAGGAGCATGAAGAAAATAAAAATATCCACATTAATTCTATGTACTAGCATGACTTGATGCCATGTGCAGAGGTGTTTGCACAAAAAGCAAACAGACACCAAAAGGCAACTTTGCTCTTAAAATTGAAAGGTAAATATAGGATGAAAAGCCAAAATCATCAGTGGATTAAATAACATACTTAATTTCCATAAAAGGTAAATAGTTCAGTATTCAAATATGTTAATGTAACATATTATAACAAATTTTTAAAAATTTTATTTAAAGAGAAGAAAGAAAACAAAACAAAACAAAACAAAGGGTAGCAACAATACAGAATTCCAAGGAAAAAAGGAAAAGAACAACAACAAAAAAACCCTAAGAGATTGTTACTTGCCAAATTACATACTGACTTCTTAGAAATAGTTGTCCAAATTATAAAGTTAAAACATGTAGACATTCAAACAGTGAGTCTGTTAACAGTTCTGTTCCATGATCTGACAAAAAAACCCCAGCAATATGGTCATCCATCTTACACACTCACATATACATTCAATTATATCAAAAGGGTAAAATTAAACACAACAAAACAGAACAAATCAGATCACAAGAAAGCAATGTAAGGGACATAAATTCCAAAACTAGACAATTGGAGATATTCATTCTCTATCGTATTGACTCTTGTTTTCTTCCAAATAGTTGTCCATATTGTCACATACAGGGAATTCACATGAAACGACATAATATGGAATTGATCTGAGCAGGACGAGGAGGGCATTTCAGGTCTTCAAGACCAGACAATAGGGAAGCCGAGAATGGCTGTCATAGTGTCTCTCATTCTCCTAAAAACAGCTGTCCATACCTTCATGTGTGCTGAACTTAAACATAAAAACAAGCTAAAATCACTTTGAACAAAGAATGATAATTTTTCTGGATTACACATCATGACATTATGGAATCAGCACTGGGTACTGTAGTGTCTCTTTTTTTTCAAAGTAGTTGTTCATTTCAACATGTGTTATATAGTTGGTTCTTGTAAACTGTTTATAAGCTCTACACATGCATGAGTCTCTACATGTATATCTATCCTTTCTGTATTAGAGGTAAAAACATAACAAAGCAAGATAAAATGAAACAATTCCTAGAAAAGCATGAAGCAAAAAAGTCATATATAACCACAATACAAGGTGATCTACAATGGTTACCATGATGTATCAGCAGTGTATAACAACATTAATAAAAACAAAGCATTGGAGACATTATAAGACTTCAAAAGCAAGTAATAATCAAACCAGAGTGGGTATCTTAATGAATCTTGTCATCTTCAGTGTAGTTGCCTATACTCTTAGACTTGATGCTATCCATCATAACAGATTTAAATAAAATCAGTCAATATAAAGTAACAATCTAACAACCCAGATTCAGATAAGATCAGTCATAATAAGACAGTATAAGTTATAAAGGGCTTCAGATTAAGTTGATAGGAAATTAAGGATGATTACCATAATATGTCCTCTTATTTTTGGGATAGCTGACCATGTCCTCAAGTCTAGCATAAGTAGACAAACTGGCACAGCACATAATCCATTCAAGCAGAGTGATGAGAATAATTTAAATTTTAAATCTTGTTACCCAATTAACAATATCCTCTGCCTTCCTTTTTTAGGCAATTCCTCCCCTTTCACTCCCATAGGGTGCACTGCTTGTTTTGGGTCCCACTGCCTCCCTATATAGAGCTTCTCAGTGGACTCTATCTCCTGATCTACTCTGCCTGTGTTTCTCTCTGTTAATATTTCAAGGCCATCTATACTAGAGATTACAGCCAATCTTCTCTGCCTTATTTCTGCTATTCTGTTTTTCTGCAATTGGTTGTCTATTTTTCTGTTCCACTCCACTGTCTGCCCCGTTCACTGAGGCCTCTCTGCCATTGTTCATGAAATGCTCATATTCTTGTTCTCTCTCTCTCTAAAATGTGCTTCAGTACTTTTTGTAGGGTTGGATTGGTGGTCACAAATTCTCCAAGTTCCTCTTTGTCATGGAAGCATCTTTTTTCTCCATTAATTTCTAGAGAGAGTTTTGCAGGATACATCAATCTGGGCTGGAGGTTGTTCTCCTTCAGGGCTTGAATTACTTCACTACAAGCTCTTCTTGACCTGATGGTCTGTGTTGAGAAGTCTGCTGTGATTTTAACTGGTTTTCCTTTATAGGTGATCTGTTTCTTTTCTCTGATGGCTTTTAATATTCTGTTCTTATATTGAATTTCTGGGATCTTGATTAGTATGTGTCTGGGTGTAGCTCTGTTTTGGTTGTAGGTGGCTGGAGTTCTGTATGCTTCATACATCTGCATATCATTTCCTTTTTCTATGCTTGGGAAATTTTCCTTAATGATTTCTGTGAATAGCCTTTGCATTTCCTCTGTTTTGACTCCTGCTTCTTCATTCACATGCTTTATTCTTAAATTATAGATCCTCTTGTCATCCTCTAGCCTTCCAATTGTTACTGCCTGCTCCCTTGTTATTTTTAAGAGAACTTCCCTTTCATGATCGCACATTGCAAGCCTGTGTTCAATTTTTGATAGTCTGTCTTTGGTTTCTTTCAAGCAGTTTTGCCAATTTTCTAAGGAGTCTTTAGTTTCCTGATAATCTCTTTGAATTTGCTTCATGAATTTTAGGTTTTTCTTGTTTTCTTCATTAAACATTTCTCTCCTTTGTGTTCCTCCATTCTTCTGTCTGTGTCTTCTTGAGAGGTGCCAAGCCTTTCTTTTATTAATCTACTTATTTCTTGTATAATTTGAATTAATATTTCAGTTTTGATCCCATGTAGGAGGTCCTGAAGATCTCTTTATATCTGCTACTGCTGTGTTTGATGTTGCATGTTTGCTGCCCTCAGTATCTTTTGTAATTACCTCTCCTTGATCAATGTTCTCAGGGTTGAGGGCTGGGGGTTTTTCTTATTTCTTCCTCTCATCATGTTTTTGGCTTCTTCCATATAAGTGTACAATGTAATTCCCCGCCACTTTTCTTGTTGGTTAAGGCTCCTCTGGAGCACGCAGGCTAGGGGATTCTGCTTTCTGCCAGCTACTATCAGAGAGTGAAGTTCAAGCAAGTGCAGTATGCACTGGCTCTTCTCCTCCAGTGTGTGGCTGTGCTCAGGGAATTTGTTTGTAGCAACCCACTGGGTCCTGGCCAGGGACACAGCCAAATCCAAGCAGATTCCACCACTGGCTCAGCACCCTAAGCTTCAACATGGCGCGGATCTCAGAAAAACCCTATCACTTCTGGTTACCCACCCGGGGATGGTCGAGGCTGGTCAGACCACAGTCAGTTACCAAGGTGGCAGGCTGGTTACTAGTTGGCTCAGCACCCTAAGCTCCAACGTGGCCCAGATATCAGGAAACCCTGTTACTTCTGGTTTCCCCGCCCTGGGGTGGCCGCGGCTTGTCAGACCACAGTCACATACCAGGGCGGCAAGCTGGTTACTGGTTGGCTCAGCACCCTAAGCTCCAACATGGCGTGGATCTCAGGAAACCCTGTTACATCTGGTTTCCCCGCCATGGATTGGGTGTGGCTTGCCAGACCAAAGTCACGTACTGGGGGGATGGCTGGTTACTGGTTGGCTCAGCACCCTAAGCTCCAACATGGTGCAGATCTCAGGAAACCATGTTACTTCTGGTTTTCCTGTGCTGGGGTGGCCATGGCTTGTGAGACCACAGTTAGTTACCAGGGTGGCTGGCTGGTTAGTGGTTCACACAGCAGTCTAAGCTTCAACATGGCACGGATCTCAGGAAATGCTATTATTTCTGGTTTCCCTGCCCTGGGTTGCCGCAGCTTGCCAGACCAGAGTCATTTACCAGTGTGGCAGGCTGGTTAATGGTTGGTTCAGCACTCTAAGCTCCAACATGGTGCGGATCTCATGAAATGCTGTTAATTCTGGTTTCCCTACCCTGGGGTGGCAGAGCTTGCCTGAGCACAGTCACTTACTAGTGCAGCAGGCTGGTTACTTGGTGGCTCCCCACCCTAAGCTCCAACATGGTGCAGATCTCAGGAATCCCTGTTACTTCTGGTTTCCCGGCCCTGGGGAGGCCACAGCTTGCAAGATCACTGTCACTTAATAGGGCAGCAGGCTGATTACCGGTTGGCTCAGAACCCTAAGCTCCAACATGGTGCAGATCTCAGGAAACCCTTTTACTTGTTTTCTGGGCCTAAGTTGGCCGAGATGTGCCATACAACAGTCACTTATCAGGGCGGAAGGCTGGTTACTGGTTGGCTCAGCACTCTAAGCTGCAACATGGCATGGATATCAGGAAACGCTGTTACTTCTTGTTTCCCTCCCTGGGGTGGACGTGGCTTGCCAGACCACAGTCACTTTCCAGGGCGGCAGGCTGGTTACTGGTTGGCACAGCACCCTATGGCCCAACACTGCGTGGATCTCAGGAAAGGCGGTTACTTCTTCTTTCGCTGCCCAGGGTGTCCACGGCTGGTCAGACAACACTCACTTACCAGGGCGGCAGGCTGGTTACGTGGTGGCTCAGCACCCTAAGCTCTAACATGGCGCGGATCTCAGGAAATGCTGTTACTTCTGGTTTTCGGTGGCTCAGCACCCTAAGCTCTAACATGGCGCGGATCTCAGGAAATGCTGTTACTTCTGGTTTTCCCTCCCTGAGGTGGCCACAGCTGGCCAGACCACAATCACTAACTATGGCGGCAGGCTAGTTACTGCTTGGCTCAGCACCCTAAGCTCCAACATGGCGCAGATCTCAGGAAATGGTGTTACTTCTGGTTTCCCTGCCCTGTGTTGGCCACAGCTTGCCAGACCACAGTCACTTACCAGGGCGGCAGGCTGATTACTTGTTGGCTCATCACCCTAAGTTCCAGCATGGCACAGATCTGAGGAAATGCTATTACTTCTGGTTTACTCACCATGGGTTGGCTGTGGCTTGCCAGGTCACAGTCACTTACCAGGGCGGCTGGCTGCTTAGTGGTTGGCTCAGCACCCTAAGCTATAACATGGCACGAATCTCAGGAAACCTTGTTACTTCTGGGTTCTTGGCTCTGGTGTGGCCGTGGCTGGCCAGACTGCAGTCACTTACCAGGGTGGCAGGCTAGTTACTGGTTGGCTTAACACCCTAAGCTCAAATATGGCGAGGATCTCAGGAAATGCTGTTACTTCTTGTTTCCACGCCCTGGGTTGGCCACGGCTTGCCATGCCACAGTCACTTACCAGGGCAGAAGGCTGGTTAGTGGGTGGCTCAGAACCCTAAGCTTCAACACGGCACAGATCTCAGGAAACACTGTTACTTCTGGTTTCCTCACCATTGGGTGGCTGTGGCTTGACAGACCACAGTCACTTAACAGAGCGGCAGGCTGCATACTGGTTGGCTCAACACCCTAAGCTCCAACATGGCGCAAATCTCACGAAACCCTGTTACTTCTTTGTTCCCTGCACTGGGGTGGCCGTGGCTTGCCAGACCACAGTCACTTACCAGGGCAGCTGGCTGGTAACTGGTTTGTTCAGCATCCTAACCTCCAACATGGCATGGATATCTGGAAATGCTGTTACTTCTTGTTTGCAAGCCCTGGGGTGACCGTGGCTTGCCAGGCCACACTCAATTACCAGGGCAGCAGGCTTGTTACTGGTTGGCTCAGCACCCTACATGGCACGGATCTCAGAAAACGCTGTTACTTCTGGTTTACCCGCCCTGGGGTGGTGATGGCTTGCCAGACCACAGTGGCTTACCAGGGCGGCAGCCTGGTTACTGGTTGGCTCAGCCCCCTAAGCTCCAATATGGCATGGATCTCAAGAAATCCTGTTACTTCTTGTTTTCCCACTGTGGGTGGGTTGTGGCTTGCCAGACCAGAGTCACTTACCAGGGCGGTAGGCTGGTTACTGGTTGGCTTAGCACCCTAAGCTCCAACATGGCGTGGATCCCAGGAAATGCTGTTAATTCTGGTTTCCCTGCCCTGTGTGACTGAGGCTTGCCAGACCACAGCCACTTACCAGGGCAGCAGGCTCATTACTTGTTGGCTCAGCAGCCTAAGCTCCAACATGGCGCGGATCTCAGGAAATGCTGTTCCTTCTGCTTTCCCTACCCTGAGCTGGACGCTGCTGGCCAGACCACAGTCACTTATCAGGGTGGCAGGCTGGTTACTGGTTGGCTCAGCACCTTAAGCACCAACATGTCACAGATCTCAGGAAACACTGTTATTTCTTGTTTCCCCGCACTGGTGCGGCTTGCCATACTAGAATTATTTATCCGGCTGGCCGGCAGGCAGGTTACTTGTTGGCTAATCACCCTAAGCTCCAATGTGGCGTGGATCTCAGGAAACCCTTTTACTTCTGGTTTCCCGCCCTGGGGTGGCCCGGCTTGCTAGACCACAGTCACTTTCCAGGGCAGCAGTCTGGTTACTGGTTGGCTCAGCACCCTAAGCTATAACATGGTTCGGATCTCAGGAAACCCTGTTACTTCTGTGTTTCCAGCTCTTGGGTGGCTGCGGCTTGCCAGACCACAGTCACTTACCAGGGCAGAAGGCTGCTTACTGGTTGCCTCAGGACGCTAAGGTCCAACATGGGACAGAGCTCAGGAAATGCTGTTACTTCTTGTTTCCCCATCCTGGGTTGGCCATGGCTTGCCATACCACAGTCACTTACTAGGGCGGCAGGCTGCTTACTGGGTGTCTCAGCACCCTAAGCTCAAAAATGTCACGGATCTCAGGAAAATGCTCATAATTCTGGTTTCCCCATTCTGGTGTGGCTGCAGCTTGCCAGACCACAGTTACTTAACAGGGTGGAAGGCTGGTTGTTGGTTGGTTCAGCACCATAATTTCCAACTCTGCGCGGAGATCAGGAAAGATGTTACTTCTTGTTTCCCCGCTCTGCGATGGCCGAGGTTTGCCAGAGCACAGTCACCGACCAGGGCATCAGGCTGTTTACTGGTTGGCTCAGCACCCTAAGCTCCAACATGGCGAGGATCTCAGGAAACCTTGTTACTTCTGGTTTCTCCGCCCAGGGCTTGTCACGTCTTGCCAGACAACAGTCACTTACCAGCATGAAAGGCTGCTTACTGGTTGGCTCAGCACCCTATGTTCCAACGTGAGGTGGATTTCAGGAAACCCTGTTACTTCTGGTTTCCCCGCCATGGGGTGGTTGCGGCTTGCAAGACCACAGTCACTTACCAGGGTGGCAGGCTGGTTACCAGTGGGCTAAGCTACATAAGCTCCAACATGGCGCAGATCTCAGGAAACCCAGTTACTTCAGATTTCCAGCCCTGGGGTGGCTGTGGCTTGCCAGACCACAGTCACTTACCAGGGCAGCAGGATGCTTACTGGTTGACTCAGCATTGTAAGCTCCAACATGGCACGGATCTCAGGAAGCCTGTTACTTCTGGTTTCTCTCCCCTGGGGTGGCTGCGGCTTACCAGACTAGATTCACTTACCAGGGCGGCAGGCCGAAAACTGGTTGGCTCATCACTCTAAGCTTCAACATGGTGCGCATCTCATGAAAAGCTCTTGATTCTGGTTTCCTGCCCTGGGGTTTCCTTGGCTTGCCATACCACAGTCAGTTACCCTGGCGGCAGGCTGGTTACTGGTTGGCTCATCACCCTAAGCTCCAAAATAGCACACATCTCAGGAAACATTGTTACTTCTAGATTCCTAGTGTGGCTGCGGCTTGTCAAACCACAGTCACTTACCAGGGCAGGAGGCTGGTTACTGGTTGGCTCAGCACCCTAAGCTCTAACATGGCACGCATCTCAGGAAACGCTGTTACTTCTCCTTTCCCTGCCCTGGGGTGGATGCAGCTTGCCAGACACAGTCACTTACCAGGGTGGCAGGCTGGTTACTGGTTGGCTCAGCACCCCAAACTCCAACATGTCAGGGATCTCAGGAAACACTGTTATTTCTGGTTTCCCCGCCCTGATGTGGCCGCGGCTTGCCAGCCCACAGTCACTTACCTGGGCATCAGGCTGGTTACTGGTTGGGTCATGATGGACCTTAGGGTGCTGAGCCAACCAGCAACCAGACTGCCGCCCTGATAATTTACTGTGGTCTGGAAAACTCCGACCAGCCAAGGGTGGGGAAACCAGAAGTAACACGGTTTCCTGAGATCCGCACCATTTTGGAGCATATGGTGCTGAGCGAACCAGTAACCAGCCTGCTGCCTTGGTAATTGAGTGTGGTCTGGTAAGCTGCGGCCAACCCAGGGTGAAACCAGAAGTAACAGCATTTCCTGAGATCCGCATCATGTTGGAGTTGAGGGTACTGAGCCAGCCTTCCGCCCTGGTAAGTGACTGTAGTCTGGCAAGTCGCTGCCACCCCAGGGTGAGAAACCAGAAGTAACAGGGTTACATGATATCCATGCCATGTTGGAGCTTAGGGTGTTAAGCCAACCAGCAATGAGCCTTCCATCCAGGTAAGTGACTATGGTATGGCAAGGTGGGCCATCCTCGGGCGGGGAAACAAGAAGTAACAGCGTTTCCTGAGATCAGTGCCATGTTGGAGCTTAGGGTGATGAGCCAGCTGATAACAAGCCTGGCGCCTTGGTATGTGACTGTGGTCTGGCAAGTCGTGGCCACGCCACAGTGGGGAAACCAGAAGTAACAAGGTTTCTTGAGATCCGCGTCATGTTGGAGCTTAGGGTGCTGAGCCAACCAGTAAACAGCCTTCTGCCCTGGTAAGTGACTGTGGTTTGGCAAGCCGTGGACACCCTAGGCCGGGGAAACAAGAATTAACAGTTTCCTGAGATCCACGCCATGGTGGAGCTCAGGGTGCTGAGCCAACAAGTACCAGCCTGCCGCCCTGGTATGTGACTGTGGTCTGGTAAGCCGCGGCAACACCAGGGCGGGAATTACAGAATTAACAGGGTTTCCTGAGATCTGCACCATGTTGGACCTTATGGTGCTGAGCCAACCAATAACCAGTCTGCCTCCCTGGTAAGTGACTGTGGTCTGGCAAGCCGGGCCAACCCAGGGCAAGAAACCAGAAGTAACATGGGTTTCTGAGATCTGCGCCATGCTGGAGCTTAGAGTACTGAGCCAACCAGTGACCAGCCTGCTACCCTGGTAAGTGACTGTGGTCTGGCAAGCCGTGACCCCCCCCATGGTGGAGAAAAAGAAGTAACAGGGTTCAATGATATCCTTGACATGTTGGAGCTTAAGGTTCTGAGCAAACCAGTAACCAGCCTGCTCCCCTGGTAACTGACTTTGGCCTGGCAAGTTGCAGCAACCCCTGGGCGGGGAAACAAGTCATAATAGTGTTTCCTGAGATCCGCGCCATGTTGAATCTTAGGGTACTGAGCCAAGCAGTAATCAGCCTGCTGCCCTGGTAACTGACTGTGGTCTGGCAAGCTGCAGCCACCCCAGGGCTGGGAAACCAGAAGTAAGAGGGTTGCCTGAGATCCGCGCCATGTTGGAGCTTAGGGTTCTCAGTGAAGTAGTAACCAGCCTGCCCCCCTGGTAAGTGACTCTGGTCTGGCAAGCAGCATCTATCCCAGGGCGGGGAACAAGAATTTACAGTGTTTACTGAGGTCCGGACCATGTTGGAGCTTAGGGTGCTAAACCAAACAGTAAGCAGCCTGCCACCTTGGTAAGTGATTATGGTCTGGCAAGCCACGGCCTCACTGGGCGGGGAAACCAGAAGTAACAGTGTATCCTGAGATCCTCACCATGTTGGAGCTTAGAGTGCTGAGCCAACCAGTAACCAGCCTGCTGCCCTCATAAATGACTTTGTTCTGGCAAGCCACGGCCATACCAGGGTAGGGAAACAAGAAGTAATAGCATTTTCTGATATCCACGCCATGTTGGAGCTTAGTGTGCTGAGACAACCAGTAACCAGCCTGCTGCCCTGGTAAGTGAATGTGGTCTTGCAAGCCCCAGCCCCCCCAGGGCGGGAATTACAGAATTAACAGGGTTTCCAGAGATCTGTGCCATGTTGGAGCTTAGGCTGCTTAGCCAACAAGTAAGCAGTGTGCCGCCCTGGTAAGTGACTGTGGTCTGGCAAACCCCGGCCACCTTAGGGCGGGGCAACAAGAAGTAACAGCTTTTCCTGAGATCCGCCCCATGTTTGAGCTTAGGTTGCTGAGCCAACCAGTAACCAGCCTGCTGCCTTGGTAAGTGACTTGGTCTGGTGATCCCTGGCCACGCCATGGCGGAGAAATCAGAAGTAACAGGGTTTCCTGAGATCCACCCCATGTTGGAGCTTAGGGTCTAAGCCAACCAGAAAACAGCCTGCCACCCTGGTAAGTGACTATGGTCTGGCAAGCTGTGACCACCCCAGGGCGGGAAAAAAAAGTAACAGTGTTTCCTGAGATCCAAGAGATCTTGGAGCTTAGGGTGCTGAGCCAACCAGTAACCAGCCTGCCATCCTGGTAAATGACTGTGGCCTGACAATCTGTGGCCACCCCAGGGTGGGGAAACCAGAAGTAACAGCATTTCCTGATATCTGCGCCATGTTGGAGCTTAAGGTGCTGAGCCAACCAGTAACCAGCCTGCCACCCTTGTAAGTGACAATGGTTTGGCAAGCTGTGGCCATCCCAGGGCAGGGAAACCAGAAGTAACAGTGTTTCCTGAGATCCAAGCCATGTTGAAGCTTAGGGTGCTTAGCTAACCAGCAACCAGCCTGCCACCCTGGTAATTGAGTGTGGCCTGGCAAGCCACAGTGACCCCAGGGTGGGGAAACAAGAAGTAACAGCATTTCCTGAGATCTGCGCCTTGTTGGAGCTTAGGATACTGAGCCAACCAGTAATGAGCCTACTGCCCTTGTGAGTGACTGTGGTCTGGCAAGCCGAGGTCAGCTCAGTGCAGGGAAATCAGAAGTAGCAGGGTTTCCTGAGATTCACGCCACAGTGGAGCTTAGGGTTCTGAGCCAACCAGTAACCAGCCTGCTGCCCTGGTAAGTGACTGTGGTCTGATAAGCTGCGGCCACCCCAGGGTGGGGAAACAAGACATAACAGCATTTCCTGAGTTCCGCGCCATGTTGGAATTTAGGGTGTTGAGCCAACCAGTAAACAGCCTGCCACTGTGGTAAGTGACTGTGGTCTGGCAAGCCGCGGCCACCCCAGGGCGGGGAAACCAGAAGTAACAGCGTTTCCTGAGATCCACACCATGATGGAGCTTAGGGTGCTTATCCAACCAGTAAACAGCCTGCCACCGTGGTAAGTGACTGTGGTCTGGCAAACCGCGGTCACCCCATGGGGGGGGGGGTAAACCAGAAGTAACAGGGTTTCCTGCGATCCACGCCATGTTGGAGCTTATAATAGGACACAGCAGTTTGGCACTTGACGGGTTACAGGTGGTCCCCGTGGTAATTGATAGCAATTCCTCTGGAGAAATTAAAGTTATGATATCATCTCCAAAGAACATCCAAACTATTATAAAAGGACAAAGATTTGCTCAATTATTACTCCTACCATTAATCCCCACACCCAATAAGGTGCTTTCTCAACATTGGGGAAAAAATTGTTTTGGATCCTCAGATGCTTACTGGACACAAATAATTTCACCTCAAAAGCCGCTCATGACCCTATGGTTAGATGACAAAGAATTCACAGGACTAATAGATATAGGTGCAGATGTCACCATTATTAAAAGGGAAGATTGGCCTTCTGCTTGGCCCTTAGATGCCACCATGACCCATTTAAAAGGGATAGGCCAAAGTCAAAGCCCAAAAGAAAAGAGCTCAAAACTTCTGATTTGGAAAGACAGAGAGGGAAATCAAGGAAATGTCCAACCCTATGTCATTAAAGGATTACCAATTAATCTGTGGGGTAGAGACTTACTATCTTAGATGGGACTCATTATGGGTAGCCCTAATGCTATTGTTACTGCCCAAATGTTAAACAATGGATACTTACCTGACCAAGGCCTAGGAAAAAACAGCTCAGGGATTATATAGCCCATAGAGCCTGCTCCAAAAACAGATAAAGCTGGATTAGGCCATTTTCCATAGGGGTCATTGATTTTCCTGTGGTCCATGCAGAAAAAATTACTTGGCTGTCAGAAGAACCTGTATGGGTCAATCAATGGCCTCTTAGCTCTGAAAAATTGTTGGCTGCACAACAGCTGGTGCAGGAACAGCTTAAAGCTGGCTATATAGTCCCCAGCAATTCACCTTGGAATATACAATCTTTGTATATTCTTTCTTTATAACAATCTTTGTTATAAAGAAAAAGTCAGGCAAATAGTGACTGATACAAGACCTCAGAGCAATAAATAAGACAATAGTCTTGATGGGGGCCTTACAACCAGGCCTCCCTTCAAGATAATTATAGACTTAAAAGATTGTTTTTTTACCATTCCCCTGCACCCAGAAGACCAAAAACGTTTTGCTTTTAGCTTGCCCGCTGTCAATTTCAGAGCCCCCATGAGTAGATATCAATGGTGTGTCCTGCCACAAGGCATGGCCAATAGTCCTACCTTGTGCCAATCCTTTGTTGCCTCAGCTATAAAGTCAGTTAGAAAAAATTGGCTAAACATGTACCTTGTTCATTACATGGATGACCTCTTAATAGCTGGAAAGGAAGGTGACAAGGTCTTACAATGTTATGCTGACCTGCAAGAAGCATTACATGATAAGGGCTTACAAATTGCCCCTGATAAGGTTCAACTTGCAGACCCTTATACATTCCTAGGGTTTCAAATGAAGGGACCCCAAGTCTCCTCTCAAAAGGTTCAATTAAGGCTAGACAGACTTAAGACCCTAAATGACTTCCAAAAACTCTTAGGGGACATCAATTGGCTAGCACCCTACCTAAAAATTAGTAAAGGAGAACTAAAACCTCTCTATGATATTTTACATGGTGACCCCAACCCCACCTCCCCTTGTGAACTCACAGCTGCAGGAAGACAGGCCATACATATTGTTGAGCAAGCCACTAAATCTCAGGCTCTTACCTTTGTGGATTATGGCAAGCCCTTGGAGCTCATTATATGTAAAACTGCTCTTTCTCCTACTGCCATTTTTTTGGCAAAATGCACCTTTAATGTGGGTTCATTTGCCTGTCATGCTAAAAGGACCATTGAGACATATTATCAGGCCATTTCTGATCTCATAATTCTAGGTAGAAAACAGGCACGATACTACTTTGGAAAGGAACCAGAAGGTATAATACAACCTTACACAAAAGAACAAATCAACTGGCTATTGCAAACTACTGACTTTTGGCCCATAGCCCTGGCATCTTTTATAGGAATAATAGACAATCACTATCCCCCAAATAAGCTAATTGATTTTGCAAATAGACACCCATTCATTTTCCCAAATGTCACCAAATTTAAACCACTAGACCATGCTTTACTGGTTTTTACTGATGGGTCCTCAAATGGCACTGCAGCTTATGTTTTTAAAGACAAAACAGTCAGCTTTCAAACAAACAGCAAGTCTGCCCAATTGGCAGAATTACATGCTGTCACCACGGTCCTTTCTGCCTTCCCTGACCAATCTCTTAATATTTATACTGATAGTGCCTATATTGCACACTCTGTTCCTCTGCTAGAAACAACTGGACAAATTAAGCATGCATCCACTACTGGAGAGCTATTTAGACAAATACAAATGTTCATTAATAAAAGAACTCACCCATTCTTTATAGGGCACCTGTGTACTCACTCTGGACTACCAGGACCCTTAGCTAAAGGTAACCAAAAAACTGACATGGGCACTTGGACACAGTCCCCTCTCTATACATTGACCAATATTAGTTCCAATGGCTCTGATGAAGGGATCACCATGGCATAAAATAGCCACCAGCTTCATCACCTCAATGCCCAAACCCTTCGGCTTGCATATAAAATGACCAGAGAACAGGCCAGACAAATAGTCAAAAATTGTCCCTCCTGTGCCACACACCTCCAAACTCCCCATCTTGGAGTTAATCCTAGAGGATTGATCCCCAATGCATTATGGTAGATGGATGTGACCCATATTCCCAGGTTCAGTAATCTAAAATATGCTCATGTGATTGTGGATACCTTCAGTGGCTTCATTCTTGCCTCCCTCCAAACTGGTGAAGCCACCAAACATGTAATTAGCCACATGCTTCCTGCTTTGTCTGTCTTAGGGTGCCCACAACAACTAAAAACTGATAATGGTCCAGGCTATACTAGCTCTGCCTTCGCTCGTTTCTGTCAACACCTCAGCATTCATCACATAACAGGCATTCCTTATAATCCTCAAGGTCAAGATATAGTAGAGAGCACATCTCTCCCTAAAACTCAAAATTGAAAAAATAAAAAAGGGAGAATGGTACCCCACCAAAGGGTCACCTAGAAATATTATATCTCACTCCTTATTTATTCTCAATTTTTAAAATTTGGATGCCAATGGACAATCAGCTGCTGACCGGTTCTGGCACATAGAGACACAAAAACAGTTTGCCTCTGTGCTATGGAAAGACCCTTTAACTAACTCTTGGAATGGCCCAGACCCTGCGCTTACCTGGGGCCGTGGATCAGTATGCATTTATTCCAAAAAAATGAAATCTGCAAGATGGCTAACAGAGAGATTGGGTAAGCAAATAGATCAAGCCCAAAATATAGAGGATGACATCTCAAATGACTCCAGGGATGAAAAGCACCCCTGAGAGAATTTTCCTTTTTCTTTTTCAAGCAATGGAACCAAGAAACTGGGTCCTATGCCTTGGGGTTCTGATGATGCTGCCATTAACCGGAAAAGGAGGTTTTGGGCCTCCGGTAACCAAAGATCAACTAATGGCAAGCTTGTATGGTAATCCTTGTGACTGCAAAGGGGTAACTACCAATGCTCAGTACAACAAGGGTCTTGCCCTAGAAGTCGGGGGTAATACAAATCAAAATTATGGCACACAGGTAGGCAACACCAAACTTCATACATACTTACAACAAGTAGATTGTGGAAACAAGATAGCATATCTCCTTGCCCTATCTGCTCCCACAGGCAGCAAAAGACCAATCTGGAAATATTCTACCAAGCCTTCTATAAGACCAAGGCCACAAAGCCAGCTAGAGCCATGCCCCAACGAATGCAAGTCCTATTATCCGACAATACATTCTTCTTGTTATGATACTGTGAGTACTTGCAAGGGACCCAATAATCAAATCTACCTTACAGCTATATTAAAGAGGCCTAATGCAGGGTCCTTTGGGGGTGACTGGTCCTCCAATCCATAAATCCTCGGTAATCCTAAATATGCCCAAGCCACATGCCAAGGCACAATCAATAAACTGGTATGCTGGCATCAGGTCACCCCTGTCCATGTCTCTGATGGAGGTGGAACTCAAGATCAGATCAGGGAAATTCAAGTACAAAAAAGGATAGAACAAATTATAGACACCATGTTTCCAAAAATCCACTATCACCCCTTAGCACTCCCCAAGTCGTGAGTTGATTTAGACAGCCAAACCTCAGATATTCTGACAGCCACACATAAGGCCCTAAACGCTTCCAATCCTGATTTAGCTAAAGATTGTTGGTTATGCATGGCCTTGGGCACTCTCATGCCTCTTGCCATTCCTTCAAACCTTACCTCATCTAGTCTCACACTAAAAGATTCCTTAAACTGTAGTGTCAGCCTTCCGTTTAGAGTACAACCCTTGGGTTTTGAGGGCTCTCCCTGCTTCCAAGGAAAGTTTGACAATAATACCTCTGATATTGATGTTGACCTTATCACTTTCACCATTTGTAGCTCCCAGACAAATTACAGCTCTCCCCTCTGTCCCTCTAAGGGACAAGTGTTTGTCTGTGGAAGAAACGTGGCCTTCACATTCTTGCTTGGTAATTGGTCAGGAGTATGCGTATTGGCCACCCTGCTGCCTGATATAGAGATCATACCTGGAGACGAACCCGTTCCTGTCCCTAGCTTTGACTACATTACTAGCCACAAAAAGAGAGTGATCCAATTCATTCCCCTATTGGTGGGGCTAGGCATTTCGGGAGCTATAGCCATAGGGTCAATGGGGCTAGTGGTTGCGGTACACTCTTATAACAAGCTTGCTAATCAATTGATTGATGATGTTCATGCTCTGACCAGCACTATTGAAGATATCCAAGATCAGGTAGACTGCCTGGCAGAGGGGATCCTCCAAAATAGGATAGGACTAGACTGACTTACTGCAGAACAGGGAGGAATCTGTTTGGCTTTACAGGAACGTTGCTGTTTCTATGCAAATAAATCGGGCATCGTCAGGGACAAAATAAAGAGGCTACAAGAAGATTTGGTTAAGAGAAAAAAAAGAGTTGTTTGAAAATCCCCTTTGCAGTGCTTGGAATGGACTATTGCCCTATCTGCCCCCTTTGCTTGGGCCCCTGCTCAGGCTCTTAATCCTTCTATCATTAGGACCCTGTCTCTTTAATATATTGATAGCATTTGTTAAGCAGCAAATTGATGCCATAAAGATGCAACCCATACAGGTCCATTACCACAGGCTTGAGATGGCTGACAGAGAAGGTCACATAGAGCCTGAAAGGCCTTATTATGATACCCAGAGCAGGATGCCTTTAACTTTCTCACCTTGATGCGCTAGACTGGATAGCCAGAGACGGGCAACTGGGGCTTACATGGAGCGCCAGCTGCCACCTAAGACAGGAACTGGGCCTTTTGCTGCCTTGTCTTCCAAGGACGGGTAAGGTAAAGCAGGCCTCATGTAAAAGCTCCCTGACCCAAGACAGGCACAGTCTCCTCAAGAATAATCAGCCCTTAACCATGCTGCCTTTAAATTAAAAGAAAGGGGGACCTGTTGAGGACCTGTAACTGTCCTCTGTTTTCACAGGGATCCATTTTGCAATAACCGCCATCTTAGGAGTATTAGCCAAACTCCTGCTTTTGTAAAGATAAGTTTCTGTCTCCCCACTTCCTCCCACTGTTGCCCATAGTTACTCCTGCCAGAAAGTTGAGGCCACCCAACTGTTGCCTAGATACTGCCGCAAAAGGGTTAGTACCACTCATGATTGCTTAGCTACCTGACTAAGTCACATGACCTAACTTCCTCATTTCCCCACTCCCTATAAATATGCTGGGCTATCCCTAAATAAATGAGACTTGATCAGAATCCTGTCTTGTCTTCATTTCTCATGTCTCTTGTTCTATCTCATCCCCACACCCCCTCTAAGGTCTTCCTTGGCTTACCCGCGGGTCAGGACAAGCACCTGTGTTGCCTCCTTCTCCTGTGTTTCCCAGATGATGTCAGTGTCTGCTAACAGCCCCCCCATCACAACACAAATGTGCACAACCCTAATCCTAACCTTACCCATCTCAGCCCTGTCCCTGACCACTGAGGCATCAAAACAGTGGGCAGAGACTCAGCTTGGACTTCGACACACCTGGTGGCCTGGACTCAATGAGCACACTGGCTGAGGACACCTGGGCATGCACATGACCTTGTTGAGTCTCAATGTGCTCACCTGTGACACAGAGACCCAACCCTGCCATAGAAGGGTTCTAGAGGATGTCAAGGCTGAGACTAGAAAGAGAGATAAGTGACAGTAGGTTCAGCACCCAGCCCGGGATAGGACATGTGTAGTTCACTCCCAGTTTGCCAATGGTTGGGACCTGAGAACACTCTCTGCCCTCTTCCATGTCAGCAGAACAGGGACAGCAACAGGATGCTCACACTGTGAAGAGGCACTAGCTGCCCCATAGGGCAATGGAATGTCATGTGTCATGGATACTTTAACTCTACAGCATTCAGATTCACAGGAGGACATTACAGTTCGCTATTCCCCAATAGTTTATACAGTGAGTAGATACACATGAAATTTCACATTTCTCTGTGACCAAAAGATCAAAACACTGTAAGTTATAGGAAGAGTGACCTGAGATTTATCTCCATATAGGCCAGCATGAGGCCAAGCTTTGGGGCTCCTGCTCAATGACACAGGGTTTTGAGGAGATGGTGCACCAGAGCTCTATTCTCTTCCTCTCAGGTAGGTTGGGTGGACAAGAAGCAGAACTCAGATGCATGATGCAAATTAAGGCTGAGAGGAAGGAAAACCTTGGTGCTGGGAAGAGGATGGAATCTTGGCAGTGGAAGAGGAAGGGATGCTGGAGAGTTGCCCTGGAGGAAGGCAGCATGGAGGGAACAGCTGCTGGGAGCTGGGAGCCTCAGCTTCACAAATTCACCTCCAAGGAACTGGGGAGGCTGCCAGCCATGTGGATGTGCAGAGAAGAGGGAAGGACTGTGCAGGATAGGCCACGTCTAGCCCCTTGAGCAGAGCACCAGGAAAACCCTTCAGGAAGTGGTCTGATCCCACTGAGCACCAGCTTCAGTGGGCCATGAGGCTTTCTGATCCCCTCTCCTCACTCTGGACCATGTGTAGATATGAGGTCTGCACTGTGAGACGCAGGCTCAGAGTCCTGCCTGGCACAAGAACTCAGCAAAGCTGCAGAGTCCCCAGACCTCTTCCCCTGATCTGCAAACGAAGGGGAGTCCTGGCCAAGGCATAGCCACCTCTGTCTGCCGAGAACCTGGAGAAATGAGAACCTGGAGAACTGAGAACCCTGAACCCTCAATCTGCACTTCTAGCAGGTTGATGGAGGACTCACTGGTTTCATCAGGCAGAAGTTTTGCTTCAGGCTCAATTGCAGGGACAGGAATTCAGGTGATGTTCTTGTATTGGTGGTGGAAATGGTTGCCCAGAGCCCAGTAAGAACAACTCCTCCACTGATGCTGACAGCTCATCTACTTCTTCATGAAGCTCAATGCTGAGACAGGGATGGGTGGGGAGAGGTGGGAAAGACAAGATTAAGATGGGCCAGAACACACAGTCAGCCTCCCGCAAAACATCAGGGAGAATTCCAACACACAGAGGATGAAGGGAACTGTTCTCTGCCTTGGACACTGCCTGATTACTATGGGAATGAGAGCAAGAGCAAAAGTGAGAGAAGAAAGAGAAGCAGTTAGACAATAGAAGGACATGGGGAAGAGAGAGCAGCCCCTGCTTAGGGTGCTGTTCACATAACGAGCTAAGGAGGAGGACAGAGAGCAGCTTTCCTCTAGGTGCAGCAGGACAGGGAGCTCACAGTGAGAGCCACAGCAGGGGCCACCATAGTGCAGCAACAACAGGAATTTCACAGGTTTCAGGGATGACAGGCTCTGCAGTGACTGCAAGGGATCTAGGGCACTCTCAGCCTGCTCTCATTAATACTGAAACATGACACAGCTCTCTGTGGCTGCTCCATTTTCTTCTTTCTCTGTGCCTCAGCTGTCCACAAACTCTGGCCCTCAGTTCAGAAAGACAAGGTGCAAGCAATCTTTACAGAGGCAAAAATTCTCTTTGAAGGTGAGAAGGCCCCGAGGGTACTTAGCTCTCCTGGGCAGATGCCATCTCCAAACACACCAAGGAAGACACAGTACCTTGCTAAAAGGCCACAGAGTCTGTGGTAGGGTGAATGATGCCACAAGCACTGGCGGGCACTTCTCACCCTTGAGAATGAAATGCGTGGCCTCTCCTGACCCTGAGTCTTGACTTTAACACAACCCCTCTCCCATCATACTTGCTTATTGATCCTCACCATGCATGGTTACCTGGAGTCCAGGGGCTGTGTCTTCCCTTCATGTCCATCAGAGTGATGCCCTGCAAACAAATTCAGAAAGATCCAGACAGTCACTGCATGGTGCCACTGTACCCAAGACTACCCATGGCTACCTTAGCATGTGGACATGGATGGGTGTGCAGCACTGTTAGATGGGCATGGAGGCCTGTACTGAATGACCTGTGTGTCAGCCCCACAGAAACATTCTGGTGACATGCTGCTCCCAGGGACACAATGTCCCTATTTGGGGATGATAATCCCGGCCTACTCTGAATTGTACTGGGCCCAGTTCACTTTGATCACAGTCTGCAGAGCCCTGGAAACTCCTCACTCCTGTCAAAGACCTGGACCAAAGGGTGGATCCACATCCCCCATGGCTCCCATCCCCTCTGCTTCCTTTCACCAAGGACAGAAGAAACAAGCCTGTCCCACAGTGTCCACATCCTGTCCCCTTCCCAGCACCCTCCATCTTCTATCTGTCTGGGAGTTGTTGCCCTGTTACCCAAAATCCCATGACCATATTCTATTACATCTTATCCATAGAGAGACCCTGGGAGTGACAAGAGTCTCCTGAAATGACAATCACAGAGAGTCCCTACCCGAATACTACTACTATAGTGTAACAGTCTTCAAGAGCCTTGTGAGATGAGTAAAGAGAATTCAAGCCAGGATCAGCCTGTGGTCACTTCACCTGGGTCAAGCTGGAGGGTGAGCTTCTTGGCCAGCCTGTACTACTTTGAGTGGTTTTCCTGGTGGCTTTCTCTGAGATTCTCTCTCATTTAGAACAGGATGAAACTCCATTATGGAAATACCTCTGTTGGCTTCAAACATGATATTTTCAGTGATAAACCTGAAATGCACAGGCAAGAAGGGAGGACAAAACACATAATGACAGCTCAACTTTCAGGCATGGTCAGAAATGAAAACACAGCATGTTCCAAGGTCAGAGGGAAACCAGCGCAGTATAAATGGGCTGCTGTTCAGTGATCAGGACATTGCCAGTGATTTTTGTGAGTGCACCCCAGGGAGCCCTTCCACTGGAAAGCTGCCACTTGTTTGAGACCCACATATAAATGATTGGGCTCAGTCACATGCACAGCAAGTGCCTTCCAGAGCACATCTGCAACTCGTACCTGACAAAAGTGTTTGCTTATGTACAGTTTCCTTCCAATGAAAACCTGCCAGTGAGCTAAGCCCCCATGTGCAGAGGGCAATTCCACATCCCTGAGTTTCATCCTGCAGGGAACAGTTGGACACATGTGCATGAATATTGAAACCCATGGTCACTACAGCTCCTGAGTATTCTATTCAGATATTTCAGAAATTAGTCAAAGCAGTATTCCACAAAGGAAAGGAAGCCGTTTGGGAGGCTGAGACCATGCAGGGGGACTCTCAGGCCTGCGAGGCTGGCCTGGGGAGAGCTTAAGACCTGCACTCCCAGCAGTTGAGTTCCTATCCAGTCCCCTATGACATGGGACTGAGCCCCAGAGGTTCCACAGGCCTCAGTACACCATGCCTAGATTCCATCTTTCAATTCAGGGAGCCAAGAACTTGCGGGGAACTTAGGACCATGCAAGGTGAGTTCCTATGTTCCAGCACTGGCCCGGGGAGAGTTTGAGACCTGCACTCCCAGCCATTGAGTTCCTATCCAGCTCCCTGGCACACTGGACTGAGCCCTGGAGGTTCCACGGGCCTGTACACCATGCCCAGCTTCTGTCTTTCAATTCATGGAGGCAAGAACCTGTGGGGGAGTCAGGACTACAGGGGCTGAGGGCGCAGGAGGTGATTCCCAACACACCCAGGGGAAGCTTTGGAACACCACTCAAAGCAAGGAAATATAGGAAAATGACAAAATGAAAGACCAAAAGGCAATCTCAAATCTCCAGCCCATCCCAAGAAAGCCTAGGAGCCATATACATAGAAGAAAATAGAAGCCATATACCTAAAATGACTGAAATGATATCAACTGAAATAAGGAAGCAACTAGGGGAAGCTATGGAGAAATTCAAATTGGAAATAATTTCCCAGGTAAAAGAAGAAATGATAAAAGTAGTGAAAGAAATAGTGAACACATCTAGTGAAGACACAGCTAAAAAATTAGAGGAACAAAGCAAACAGATAGAATCCCTCAATGAATACTATAAGAAACAAACAGAATGCAAGAAGCAGATTCAAAGAGATATACAGCAAATCAAAACTGGATAACAGGTGGCAAGTAAGGATTGAGTAGGTTGAAGAAATTTTTGTAGCAATGTAGTACACTACTCAAATATTAGGAGATTATTAATATTTGAATTTAAAAGTGAATGGATACAGAGTTAATTTTGAAGATGCATTTAGTAAAGAACTTTAATAGTTGCATACTTTGCACTTCTGCCTCATGTCCTTCAAAACTGCAATACTAAGGCCCTTGCTTTAATCTGACTCAGATTCCTAAAGGCCTGTATCCCGAGAACCTCTTGCTCTTTTGAAGAACACTCTGGAGATAGAATTTATTCATTCAATTCATTGAAGTCACTAATGAGAGGGACACTTGCTAAACACTAACGGTGTGAAGAGCCTTGCACAGCTGCTTGGGGGGCACTGCAGTTCCTGGCTTCCAGGAGCTGGCAGGGCTGAGTGTGTGGCTCAGTGGTGGAGCACTGCCTTCCTAGCATGCACAGTGCCCTGCGATCAATCCCCAGCACCACAAAAAATAAGTTAAATAAATACACATATGTCAGAGCTGTAGATTGAGCTTAGCAGCACAAGTGCCTACTGGGTATGTGTGAAGTTATGAGTTCAAACCCCAGTACCAAATAAGTACATAAATAAATGTATGTCACAGAGGCTAATCCCGGAATCCTGGTGTCTTAGTTACTCTTTATTCATCACTGAGACAAAATACCTGATGCCCAAAGTTGGGAAAGGAAAGGTTTATTTCTTACAGTTTCTGGAGGTTTCAGTCCATACTCAGTAGGCTCCAAGGCAGGGTGGCATGGCAGGGCTGCTGTTCATGGCGGCTGCAAATAGCAAGGTGGAAACTGATGAGAGAGAGACACACCTTCTTCTTGCCATTACATCACATCCTGGCTCCACGCCCTAGGAGTGTGTAGCACTGACACCACCAATCCAAGCGCTAGACAGTGAACCAATTACAGATGCACAATGCAAATACATGAGGCCTGGGGGCCACCGACATAAACCATGATACCTGGCTAACAGTGACCCAGCTGAACACTGCTCTGAGGTAGCTTCCTCTGCCTGCCACCAGCTTTTGTTTTTCACCCTCATCCCTTACACAGGCAGTGTGGGCTACAGTCTTAAGGCCAAGAACATTCTGACTATTTCATAGGAATGCAGCATCTACCTAAATCAATTCTGACACCTGACCTCAAAAAGCATGCTTTATTTTTTTCTATATTTCTTAGTGGTGCCTAGGTCAGAGCTGGGTACACACACAGCAGATTCTAAGTAAAGGAATTCAAATTTGAATCTCAAGTATGTCCAGTGCCTACATCTGCTTTTCACCACAAAGGTGGCTTTGGCTATAGGCTACTCTAATGTTCATTAAAAGGGAAGGAAAATTTCTTAAGTTTGGATTAATTTTTTAAAAATAAAATTGCTATTGGGGAGCACTGAAGCTGAATACACATGCAGGGCTGCAGCGTGGCATGGGCATGGCTGAACTGAGAATGAGGAGGCACCTCAGCAGGTAAGATAGGTCACACCTGAGGCCACCAGAGACTCTTTGGGGATAGTTTTCCTTAATTAGCACTAAGGAAGGGTCTTTGACCTCCTCCCAAGATCCTGTTCAGGTTTCCTCCATTGTCCACTCAACTCCTTGCTTGTTTTGGTTAAATTGGGGCTGCCTAGTGTAAGTTGGCTGATGAACTAGCAGAGTTAGGAGCTCTGCCAAAGATCTCACTCCTTCTACAGCCCTAAAGACCATACATGTGTCTCATTCTTTGATCCTTTGTTGTGCACATGTTTGGGGGATTGAGAGTCTAGGTGCAGACCCCAACAAATTGCAGTCGATTTTCATTGTGAAAGAGCATTGAACATCTTTAAATATCCTGCAGAAAAATATGGCCTCTGGAGATACAAAGCCATGTAAAATGTTGGCTGTAGGGAAAGCTTGCATCACTAACATCCTCTGGCTGGCTAAGCTGGTAACTGATGAGTTTTATAAATTGATGGACTATGGGGAGATTAAATTGTAAGAGTTCTCATAATAGCTCCTCCAGCTTCAGCTGGACACCCAACCTTTATATCAACAAAACAAAAAAGAGGGATGTGTTGAGAGTGTTGAAGCTGAATACACATGAAGGGCTGTGCTTTGGCCCATGCATGAGTGAACTAAGAATGAGAAGGCACCATAGGAGGCCACAGCTGAGGCCACCTAGAGACATTCTGGGGATAGTTTTCCTTAATTAATATTGTCTATTGCTCTGAGGGGTCCTTGAACCCCTCCCAAGATCCTGTTCTGGTTTCCTCCATTGTCCACTCAACCTCTTATTTGTTTTGATTAAATATCAGCTGAGCAGTGCCAGTTGGCTAGCCAGTTAGCAGTGTTATGAACTCTGCAAAGATTTCACTCATCCTGCATCTCTGAAGATCATGTGCATGTGTCTCATTACTTTGAGGCTTGGCTGTGCACCCATTTGGGGATTTGGGGGTCTAAGTACAGACCCCAACAAATTGCAATCAAATTTCATTGTGAATGAGGATTGAACATCTGAAAAAGGAAAATAAGAACTACATGGTTTCAGACAGTTTAAAATTCTAGTACAAAATTAACCAAAAACATCTGCAGTGAATATTGGTGCTGTTAAAAAGGCAACATACTTGTCTCTTTAAATTACTGACCTTCTAACTGAGTCTTATCCTTATGCCTGTGTTGTAATCCAGCTCACACATTCCTGGTGCACCTTCTAGCACTGAATGAGTACATCCTTTGATATAAGCATCCTGTGTTGCTCTCTCCATGTTTTAAAATTCTTTCCTTTTAAGATATATATATTGTACTTTTCATTGTTAGGTATAGCATAGAAAGTACTATTTAATGCATTTAATTGGATAGCAAAGAAGGAGTATGAACACCAAAGATGAAGGTATTATACAAAATTATTGGCTTAAAAAGTACACAGAGGCAGGGCCTGGGATTTAGCTCAGTGGCTTAAGAGCCTGCCTGGCAAGCGCGAGGTTGCGAGTTCAATCCCGGGTACAAAAAAAAAAAAGTACACAGAGGTAAACAAAATGAAGTAGCAGTTAAAGAACATTCATCTCTAAAGCCCTGAGAAATGATTACATTTTTGATTTTCCATGCTAAATGTGTCTCTACATCCGAATCTTGCACCTCTACGTCCAACAAGAAAATCTAAAGATTTGTGAATCACTTGATGACAGAGGTTATTCTATGGAGTGTCTGTAGGTGGAAAGGAAAAAATTTAAAAACCAATCTTGGTATTTTCCCATGGCATTCAGTACTGATTATGTCCAATGCTTTGTCCTTGGCTTTAACAGATGAAGAATAAGACATGGGTCCCGACTTTTACCAGAATGCTTTAAATTTCTGGCCTTTTCTTCAGAATTCTGGTATTTCAATTCCAGTTCATTCTTTCCTTCTTCTAGAAGCACAGGCTGCTGTTTGAGGTTGTGTATTTCTTTGTGCAGTGTTTTGTTTTCTAGTTGCTCCTCCAACCTTTTGACCTGTTGCTGGTGCTGAATTCAAGTTGTGGGATGCGTTTTGCATTTTCACCTAAAGCTTTCAAAAGTGGCTGTTCAGGGACAGTGCTCTGTAACAGAAGGTGGCTTTCACACTTTAGTTCATTTTGCTCTAGGAGCATCTCTTATGCAAATGACTCAGCTTTCTTTGGAGGTCCTTCTCCTGCTCCAGGTTTCCTTGCATCTCCTCCTATTCTACTGCCAATGCAGACACTTGACTGCATTTTTCTAAGAGTTTTCTCTGTTCAGGATGTATATGTATATATATGTATATATGTATGTGTATATATATATATCTTCAGTACACTGATTTCATAAAGCAGATGCTACTTAACATAAAAGGACAAACAGATATAAATATAAACATAGTGGGGAATTAAATACCCCACTCTCTAAATAGATGATTAGACCACAAAATTGAGGAATAATCAGCCTCAAACTCCACCATAGAATGAATAGATTTAATAGATATCTGTAGATATCAGTCATTTTGCCCCACAGCACATTGCTTTTCCTGCAGGTAATGGAACTATAAAAGTAGATTACATTTTCATTCCAAAAGCAACTTTCATCTTACACCAACAAATGGAATTTGGTAGATTACAATGGAAAGAAACTAGAAATCAACAAAGAAATAAACTACATTAACACATAAATATTCAACATTCCATGGGTCCTAGTAGGAGTCAGGATAGAAAACCCTTCCAAATATCAGATCATGGTGGAAAAAATATGTTAGACTCTGTGGAACAAAATAGAAATCATTCTAAGAGAAAATGTATAGCTATGAGTACCTTTGTTAGAAAAATAGATCAATCCCAAGTAAATAATCTAACCATGCATGTCAAGGTTCTATATAAATAAGAACACTCCAAACCCAAGACTGGCATATAAAAAGCAACAGACAAAAAGTTTCTGACTAGAATCTCAATAACACAGGAGATAAAAATGGCTTATATCACATGAAAAATGCCCTGCAGAACAAACAAAATAACCAACAAGTAAAAAAAAAAAAAACCTATGGAATGATATAGAAGTTTTTCTAGTTACACTTCTGATGGAAGACTAACACTTAGAATACATAAAAGCTCAAAAATGAGCCCCCAATATGACCCAGTCAAAATTGCACAAATGAACTGAATAATCACTTCTCAAAAAGAGGACCAACAGCCAATAGATTCCATCAAAAATGTAAGTACGGGGGCTGGGTTTTGGACTCCACAGCATAAGTGCCTGTCTGGCAAGCGATAGGTCATGAGTTTGATCCCTGGTACCAAAGCAAAAACAAACAAACAAAAAAAACTAATGCCTAAAAAATGTAAATACATTTAGGCTTTTTAGCATGCAATTCAAAATGGCTTTGAGATTCCAGTTTACACCAGTTTAAATGGCAATCATCGATAACACAAACACAAAAACAATGTAGACTGGCAGGGTGCAGATGGGTGTGTGTGGGAAAGGGAACAGTGCTGCATTGTTGGTGGTGATTTAAGCTTATTAGAATCAGTCTGGTCATTCATCAGAAACTCACAGTAGAAATTCCAGTTGGCCCAGGCATCTCTCTCCCAAGTGTATTCTCACAAGATATAAAGACATCATCGCAGAATAGATACATGCATAGCTGTGTGGTTTGTAGCATCTCAGTTCAAAAGAGGAAAGGTCTGGCAACAGCCTGGATGTATTGACAGATGAGCACATGAGGAAAATGTGGCATTTGTACACAGAAGTATTTTAGCTATAAAGAGTGAAATTGTTTTATTTCCATGGAAATGGATAGTTAGAGATTGAGACCAACAATCTAAGGCAAATGAGCCTATGATTTTCTAGATTTAGATCAGAGGACCTGGGGAGATCATAGCTAGTGGGTAGAGTGTTGTGTCTTGAGATAACAAAAATTATCTAAATTTCATTGTGGTCAGAGTTGTACAACAGTGTCTATAAACTAAAATATAATGAGTCATACACTTTAAGCTTTAAATTGCATACTATACAAATATTAACACAGTTATTATTTTAAAAAAACAAGCAGACACATAAAATTGTCATGTATTTGATATAATGAGAAATCCAAAACATTCATAAATAAATGAATAAAGTAAAGGAAATATAAGATGAAGCTTAAAGAGTGACTCTTGGAAATAATGAAGGGGTTCAGATGAGGGGAAGGAAAAAGAAAGAAGGTAAATTATTTCAAGTGAACAATGGACCAACATCCTCGAACAAGCATCACCTTCTATAATACAAATACACAGTTAAAAATATGATAAAAATGTAACTAGAGCAAAACTACCTGTTGGCAAACTTAGCTATGGCCTATTCAGATTGAAATGTTTGAATGTTTTCTACATTCATAAAAATTATTTTAGCTTTTCTTGTTAAATTGCAGGCACTTTCTAGAATTTTTAAAATTATTCTTTCATAAGAACTTTCCTCCAGATCACCTCTTTAGTTCTGCTTTTCTTCCTCTCAATTTCTTTGGTTACATCATGTTCCTTTCTGACTGTCTGATCTTGTGTTTCTTCTTTAAAAAGCTTCCTTAATCATTTTTATGATTTAAAAATGTCTTAACCCAATACATTTTCTAATGTCATATTTTGTGCATCTTTAGATATTTAAGTTAGTTTTATTTTATTTGTGATGTTACACAGGGCCTAACTTCCCTCAGGAGATGAACATAAATACTGTTTCCTTTTCCTGCTGAAATGTAACTTCAGTTCTATATTAAATGACCAGGTACAAAAGTGCTTGCTTTGGCCCCTATTATCAGAATTGGCAATACTGGTTATAAAAATATTATCTTATCAATCTGCAACATTGCTTTTTTAAATGGATTTTTGGAAGTACTTGTTGAGTTGAAACCACTTGCATGAATTTTAATTGTGATCCATTATATTTACATATTTTAAAAAGTGAAATCATATATCACTGTGGTATGATGTTTAGAG